>JBBPLP010000081.1:0-59733 GCA_038089875.1 Fistulinella prunicolor | reverse complement strand
ACCACATGGATCGCACTCCAGAAGCAGCACCGACGCTTCGGTATCGCTCTCCCCTTCCGCGTCTGCTTCCGCGCTCGTTTCCTCCCGCGCAGTGGGAAAAGGGAACCTGCGTGCGAGCAAGAGGTCCTCAGCGCAGTTGCAGCCTCGTGCCCAAACTCGTGCACATGTGGCATCGCAACCTCGTGAGATCCGCCCCTCACCTTCCTTGTCGTTCGACACCGATAGTTCATGGACCCACGTCGATCATCGTCGGCTAAAGATGTCCGATTCTGTCGATGGACAGGTCCGAACGCTGGCAGACTCGATGGACATGACAAGCAGCGATCTGGCCTCGACTGCGAGCAATTCACCTGTTGCAGAACGTATGGGCAGCCTCGCTATCGATGTGCGTGGGACACCTACGGGCTTTACACAGCGTACTCTTGCAGAGAAACTCGTCCCGAGGCCGAGGAAGACGGGCGTCGATGAGTAAGTTTCTTTCTTTTATTGCACCTTTTTTTTCTTGCTAGCTTCGCTCCTTTTCTTATTGTGGCATCTCGACGATGTTCCGTGAATCTCTATCAAGTGGTGGTGCAGGTGCTTATGCTGACCTCGATTTTATTTATTCCCCCTCTCGTCTGCTAGCATGCTAGAACGACCTGATGTACCGACCCTGGCGCGCGTCATGCGAGTCCAGCCTCCGGCGAATGAGTCGCCGGTTCCTGGCTTCTCATGGGAGGACTATGGTGATGTCGCGATGCAAGACGGTGACAGTTTGCTCATCCACGATGCCGACGAAGAAGACGAGGGAGAGTGGGGCGTCGTCAAGAGTCGCCGGCGGAACCATACTCGTAAATGTCTACTCCTCTCCCTTTTCTTTTTCCTTTGACGTTTTTCTCTGACGCTGACATATTTTTTTCCTTGAAAATTAGAACCCACGCAGACGACGGCGGTGGCGATGACGACTTCTACGTCGTCGGTCGCATCCGCGGCGTCGCCGACCATGACCAAGAAGCAGCGACAGAACGCGCGCAAGCGGGAACTTGCCAAGTCTGCCAAAGCGGAGGCGGAGACGGCACGATTAGAAGGACTCGCAAAGCACAAACGCGAGCTGGAGCGACTCCGGTCCATCGAACAATCACAAACACGATTGTGATCTTGGGAGTGTCGACAAGGCGGACAAGGCGTCGAGGGGAGAAGGGGGGAGCTAGTGGCGGAGGCGAACAGACGGCCGAACGGCGGTAATGTAATACCTTTGAAGCCACTGGTAGGACGATCTGCTTGTGGGTCTGGTCTTTTTCTTCCCCCCTCCAAGTATACGGACTGCTGGGGAATGCTTGTATATTATCTACTACTACTCGAAACAGGGGGATAATGATCACTGGATATCGTAGCCGTGACAAAAGGAACTCTCGGTAATGGCAGAATGCTACATTGTCGTAGAATGCGTCACAGCAAGAAAGCGAGAAAAAAAGCAGTGTTCGTGAACAAATGCGAAGTAGTACAAAACTCGTCAGAAGTACAAGGTAACGTAGAAAGGAAGAAATGACAGTTCATGTCCGTGCGGGTACATTGCGCGACAGAAATCAACATTTGTGGAGCGGCGGACGACCTCGGTATTTCGGGTGAACCGCATGGTAACGTCGTTAATGGAGTGTGGGACGCCGGAACACACCAGAATCTCGGAACTCAGCGCACGCGCGCCAGTGAATTGATAGGATCAAGCTCCACGGGCACGTTTTTCACCTGTCTCCCCTGGTGTCGGACGATATATATATACGGGATACAGCATGTTAGCCGTCAGCGCTCCGTGGACGGACCATGCCTTCCGTCCCTATTGTCTCTCATATCTCGGCCTGAACCAAGCACCGGGATACCTAATCCAGGTTCTCCGTATCGTCCCCGAGAGCCTGAGGATGGTCCGGGTAAATGGAGAACCATGGGAGTGCCGCCGGAGGACGGCCCCCCTCCTTCCATGGCAACAACGTCCGAGACAACGCTCGTCGCTGACGAATGCTGGTGGTGTTCCATCGCCGCCGTGGGCGCGTGTCGCGACGCGGTGTTGCCAGGCCATTCTCGTCTCGAAGAACTGGGCGCAGACGCCCGCCCGGCAAGCTGAACGTCTGCGCGTGGCAGTTTTTTGACTGCGCGTCGGTGTTGTAAGGGGATGTGATGGAGGCGAGGGATAGCGGTGATTGCTTCACCGTGGTTGGAGACTTGGTTTCGGACGCGGATGCGCGTCGGACGTGACTTGGTCCACCCCCTGGAGGTGGCTGAGTCGGAGTGGGAGTGGAGGCCGGATGTGTCCCGGGTGTAACCAAGTGAGGGGAATTTGATGGATACTGTGGAGCCTTAGGTACATGGTCAGCTTGGTATGAGGACGACGGAGGCACGGCGGGCGAGTAGAGTACTGGTCCCGTTGACGTGTGACCACCGTGGTATGAAATACTTTCAGACGGTGGAGCTCCTGGCATATCGGGGGACATTGTGTACAACGGCAAGTTGACGGCGCCAGGCGGAGCGGAGAAAATGCGCGAGACCATGGCTTCTATGCGCTCTAGCCTAGCTTTGAGATCATCACATTCTGCCCTATTACGGGCTTTCAGTTCTTCATACTCTGCCCGGGTAACGTACTTGTCCCTGGAACCTGTATGAGTGCCATCCAGACAACTAAAGCACCAAACTTTACATACACAGGTTCCAACGTGCGCCACTGGCATTTTGACTGTTCACCGCGTCGTGTGCATGGACCACACGGCTGCGCCCTGAAATAACTGCTTCAGCGGTCTCGAGACCTAACGAGAATGCAGATACCGAACCTGTCACACTTGATTTTCCGCCTTTTACATTCTTTATGACCACATTATGGGGTGCGCGTACGTGCAAGAGACGTCGATGGACATGCACGTGCAGTGGTGAGAAGACGGAATCAAGCGTCAAGGATCAGCGTAAAGTATGACGTCTAAAAGACGTACCATTGCAACTCAGGGCCTGACGTCGCCGTTTCTTTTTGGCGGGTCCGGGTTGCTCTATTTCGCCCTCGTGCTCCGAATCGAGGGCTTCGGTTCGAGAGTACATGACACTCTGAGACGACATTTGTTGTGTTGGATGAGGATCGCTGGACCCAGAAGGGCCGGGGTAAGCACCCGGAAGTGGGTAGCCATACGAAGGGGAATCCTGGGCCTGCAGATGTGTTTGCGTGGACCCGGAGGGAGGAAGGTAGGGGTGGAGCTGTCTTATAGAAGGGAGAGAAGGCTGATATGAGGTCGCAGATGGTGCGATAGGACGCGCCTGGGGGTCAGAGGCCGAGGGAGACATCATGGGTGGATGATTCCGAGGATGTTTACGCCCAGGAATGGGCAGGTGCCTATCCGGGTCCATGGAGACGGATTAGCACGACTGGTGGAAGAGAGGAGAGATAAAAGCGGCAGGGTGGAGTGCACGAACCCAAAAGGCAGTTAGCGATTTAAAAGGTTTGGGAGCGATCGACGGGCGATGTGGCTACAGCCTGGATATATAAGCGAGCCGAGTGGGTCGCTGGCTCAAAGTTAATAAAAGTCCGGATGACAGAAAGACCCGCTCGGGACATGCAGGAGAGAAGAGCCGGGCTTGTGGTGAAATGACATTTTTGATCTGAGCTGACATTCAGGTTCGAACAATAAACTTTACCTTGGCAGCTTGCGGCGAACGGCAAGTTCCTGTATAGATGGGCCTGCGGAGGAAGTTGTTAGGAAGATATATATATATTATCCTGCGTCTGGTGGCGCAGGAAGTGGTGAGAGGTGAGTGGGCGTTCAGATAGCAAAGGCACGACGAATTTCAGTTCCGTAAGGAAGTGTGGATTTGGCTTTTGCATGGATTGATCTTCGGTTAGATGAGTCCGTCTATCTCCGGATTGAAAAGAACAGTGACAGATGCTCTCTTAGCGTGTCGACCACCACCAAAGTTGACTTAGTACGGCCCTTGCATGTGGTAATATGACTACATGTCACTCCACATGCCTTGCGCCGTCTTAGACGTGTGCGCTGCCCACACTGCACTCAAACTTTTTTCCCTCTAGTGTTCTTCCCGGCCCTCCCTTGAACAAATTTTTCCTACTCGACATGATCGATCCCTTTCATATCCGTACACCCGCGATGACCGGATGGACAGTGCGGTGCGCCGTTACGTCCCGGATCATGAATCCACTTCCAATGGATGAGCGTTACTTCATCCTTCCAAGCCCAAACAGTGATAGATACATGTAATGCCAATGTTTGCCCACCGCCATCTTCTTCGCTTCCATGCCTGCCTGCGGTCCACTTCCGTTTCGTCCATTTACTCTACCCTTTCAGAACATGACACGTAGCCAGCATCATATCAGCAGGTGCGTTCAGCATGAGGTGAAAAGATCTTTGATCATCATCTTCCTCCATGGAACATCATTTCCATATGCGACTTTGCGCCATGCAGTTCCCGTCCATTCAGTCGTTTATATGTATGGTAGCAACAGGCACATCCAAAAGGCGCTGCGATAATATCCGATCCATGTTAGCCACGCTTTTACTTGCCTCATTCTGATACTCGCACCTGCCCTGATGCAATCCCGCTACATCGATACCGCTACTTTTAGTCCCTAATAGTATACGGCTTCCTCGGACGGACAACAACTGCTGTGTATGCCGCATCGCATATCCTAAACCTTGACACCCTGTGACTACATCCCTCGTCCGGTAACTTTCTGTTCGACCTCGCCGGTGCACGCACTGCAGGCGTTTACAGCTTACGCGCTTAACTTGAGTCGTTGACGGCTCCCGGCCTGTGTCGAGTCAGACGACATACTCTGCCACGCTTGCTCTCGACAAATTTTACATGTCGTCCGTCAACAACGTCGTGCTGACGAGATACCACGCAACTTTTTGGCGACCTTGGCAACCTTACGCTCTGATTATTATTATCCTCTTTGTTGCTACCTAGCGACTTCTCCGCAAAAGCCTATCAAGGTTAGACACATAAGAGTACCGCTAACTCCTGTACTCCTCGATACCGTAATCTCCGTCTTTGAAGGACAAAATAGAGATATGATCCCAGGCAAGAGCAAAAGGAGTCCTGTCGCCTCAGCGCACCAGGTGACTCAATCTGTGCGCCTTTCGATCCCCCCCACACCCACGTTGATTAAGTCCACTCGCATCGGGTGGTGAACAGGTTTATCTCCTGATTCCGGTGACCCCTGCGCCCCGGATCACATCGGCCATTTCGCCTAAGTTTTTGAACCAAGCTTCCGTAGAGCATGTGTCATCGCTCGTACGTCCGCAAAGCTTCGATGACGTGTTCACTGTTCGCGTTTAGTTCAGACCTGTAATGCTTGAGTTCTGCTCCAATTCATTGACGACCCTGTTGCTTGCTGTACAGTTTGACATGAAACTTTCATCCCAAGTTCCTCTATCGCCGCCATGGAAAAATACAATGTAGTAGCAGACAGGATATTTCATTGGCGCACTCTTTTCGCCAGTTGCCCCTGAACGATTCTAATACACCGTGGTATCGCTCGTTCCCGGCCGGCCTATCTGCCTGTTGTTTTCTCTACATATATGTATACGTCCGTTGGCATGAATCGGAATCTTATTGTTTACATATATATGAGCTGTGGTGCATTAGCGCGGACATGCATTTCCAGCATGCATCACATCTCAACGTGGTGCCAAGTTCTAAATCGTATTCTTCTGATCTCCCCTGAATTCCTCGTTAATTTTTATTTTTTTTTGTTCAACGTCCGGCAAGGCCCTGGTGTTTCGACTTAGTGTCAAACCTTCCTTTTGCTCCCGATCGCAACACCGACTGCTCAAGAATCCCACGGAAAATGATGATAATGAAATATAGCGTTTTGATGTCTACAACAGCTTTGTCTCCATCCGTATCCTGCGCCGGGGGAGGCCGAGTGGCGGCGGCGGCGGCCGTGCACGCGCATCGCATGAAACTTTTTTTTTTCTGATCAACGATCAACGATTGAATTTATTTCCATTTTCTTCCGGGAAGTCAAGTGAAAACCGGGTGAAGAATAACCGCAGCTACGCACTTCTTCATAAAAATCCTTTTTTGCACTTTTTTTCTTACAGATGGCAAGAATTTCACTCGGTATCAAACATTTTTAATCAGCTCAAACTGCGACCAGCTCGGAAGTGACGTACGTACCTTGGCGTAACATCGGACCGGCCGACGACATGCGTCCTCGTGTTCTTCGCACAAAGTTTCAAGTCCGTCTACCGTATCACGTCAACGGTGCAAAATACGGTAATAACCACCGAGCAGCAGGCACAGCACTTGGCCTATTAGAGGTCCTATTCTTGTCGAGGACTAAAGTTTGACAATCTGGCCAGCTCGTTGGTAATCGTTTTATATGACCGAGGATATGTGCGCCGTTTGGGCGCACCAGGTGGCGAGAACTCTGAGCAAAATGGCTGAAAAAAAAGGTTAACGTAGATGTGACTCGTGTTCTATCGAAGGAAGGGGAAATAAATATCTTGTTGTAAGTGTTATTCGCTTTTTCTTGTCTTTGCAAGACCTGGCCAGAAATACATCGAGTCTGCGTCGGTTGCACGCGAATAACCGTCACGGCGTCTTTGGCGTGCAATCATTCATTGGGGATAAAAAATGAAAAACAAAATATGATGCAACCGGATTAAATTCATGTATACCGGCTGTAGCACTGCCGGCTATCTCTCCGTCATGAAAGGAATAGCTGTCCTCCCCGCTGAACAATTGGGGACGATGCCGAACAGGTGGAATGAGCCACACGGCGTCCCGATGTTCCATTCAACCGGGTAATCCTTTGCTATGTTCCTTGCTCCGATGGAATTTAGAACACAGGGTGAAACGTGAACCACCATCCGGCGTATGCTCCGTAATAAAGTCGCTCTCGGCCGACACCATAACCCGTAACCTATATCCGTTTCTGTCTGCGCTCTGAAAAGTTATTCTTATCTGATGCTCACAAGGTTCTCAGCATCACCAACCAGCCCTTGTACGCATTGATGGAGAACCGTCCTCAGAAAGGTTGCAAATGGAGCCTCGCTGCAAAGTAAACGAAGCTGGGGGAGATAGCGATCTGTGCCGCAGCAATCGTTTCCCAATCTGTCCCAGGAAAGCTAGTTTTGATTCGAGGTAGACTTTCGGCCGTGCAGACCCCATTTAAGCGTATTCGATGACAAAAACAAGAGTATTGCCGATTCGGGTGATTCATATGATGGTATTGTCTGAGCCCATGACGACAACAAGATTGAACCTGCATGCGGTGGAGCTGGAAGGAAACTGTTTCCATCGGCATTTAATGAAATGACGGACCAATACGAGAGCGCTCCGGCCGAATTCTCGTCAATGGAAATGTCACTTGAGCTGATTCCATGTCATTCATGAGGTGCTGAATTTTCACGGCGGTGCACCGATAGGGATATCGAAATTCCCCTCTGTTAACCCATTAGTCAGGAAGAATGATGCCATGCGTATTTGGATACCCAATCGAGAATCTTTCTGGACGGGTTCTATCTCTAATGCTTTCATGTCAGATCCGCTTTCGATAGTTTCGTGATTGAGGACTACCAGGTCTAGTAGGGGGACGATCGGTCCTGAGAAATTGGAACGTCAATATCCGCTTTGTGCCCACCTCTAGTATTAGTCTGTGCAACCAAGTCCGAGCAGACGCCCTAGATGGCGTCTTAAAGACGACAGGACATGACTGCGACGCCACGGCTTGGCAAGTGAAAAACATAAATCACAGAGGGAGCTAGATTAGGGTCGTCGTAAGTATTTGATGACTGAGATAGGTGAAATGGTTTGTATGAAGGGGTTTGTTCGCTGCTAGTAGGAACCAACTGCACGCCGATGAGCGAGATGTGACGAACAAGTAAAACAAACCTTTTCGGTCAACAGACATTAGTATTGCACTAGTGAGCTCCGACCGCAATCCGCTAGTATCTGCTTATCATCGTCTTGGGGGAAATTACACTGCTTTGTGGGGGTTACCCACCAGTTACATGACATGCAGTGAGACATATGTAAAGGACTATATTCGGTGCATCGTACCTGGAGTCGGTGGGGAATTTCACTGATGTTTTGATTGTGCCTGCTGAATCGCCCCTAGTTTGAGTTTCCCAACATCCATGCTAAATGCCTGGGAAAAATAAATGTGGAAAGAAAATATGATGCGACTCGAGAAACAGCGCTCGTCGATATAACACTAGAGAAACAGAAACGGCGTGGCAACACGCAGGTGTTCTTAGGTGATATGTTGTAAGAGATGAAAAGAAAGAAACCTATGAACAGGATCAGTTGTGGTAGGAGATCGACGAGCTGCAGAATAATTACATATGGAGTGCTTCAGCGGAAGAGGAACAGAAGACGCTGATCGGACATTGTGCGTGCATTGCGGAGTCTATGATAGTCACATCAGCAGAAAGAGAGGGCTAGTGGCACCAACCTGAGAAATCCTTTCTTTGTGGATCCACTTGAGAAGTATACCCACACGTCGCTTTCCACAACCAGGGATATGAAAGGGGCCAGGTTCAAGCATGGCGTGCCCAGTATCCTTTTTTTCTGACAGCGTGCCGCGCTTTTCACACTGTCCCTACTGTCACATCCGTCGGTTCCATTTCGACGAGGGATGGAAACCACTGCAGGAAAAAAAGCATTATACGAGGGAGTGTTCTTTCGCATGATGTGTAGCGACCTGCATTCCCGCAGTCCTAGCTTTTCTTCTTTGTACGATGAAGATACATGCGGTTGTCACAAGGCACACCCGCGCTCTCCTCGCCCAACACCAGGCAAGGTTTCGTCGGCAGTTCCCGCGCAGAAATGGTATCAGAACACGCTGCGAGTGGCGTTAATCGCCGAGGCCCTGGACAATACACTTATTAACGAGTGATAGTAGTAGTCAAGGAAGTATTGACCCACCTGTACTCGCGAAAACTCTGCCTTGCAAAATTAGAACATCAATCAATCCCCACTCGTCAATGTCCAACCTTTCTTAATAGAAAAATGAAGAAAGGGTGCCTGTAATTCCCGACGAGCGACTTTGGTAAACAACCTGGTAAGCACCGTACATTTCAATGCAAGTGCGATTCTCTCAAAAAGGATTCAGTTGGTGAGAGATGGAATCATTGATTTATTTGTACCGAGAACTGATTAGCCACCTGATCGGTTGCAAGCTAAAGACAGACGGCATGCCCAGTTCCTGAATGCTCTCTCTCCTCGATGTTGGCCGTGGCCAATGGACTGAATTGCCGTCGAGGTGTGATAGCATCTCATACCGTCGCCGGGTTCAGATCGAGGTTGACTGTGAAGTATGTTTACCCCTCGCGCTGACAATTTATACGTCACTCACAGGCTTGGTCCGTGCGCGAGAGTTTGAACCTTTTTATAGCAGACGATGCATCCCACCTCCTTTCATCGAAAGTTACACCTGGCGGTTTGATATTTGGGATTCTCCTTATTCACCTCACAGGAGTATCTTGGACCCAATGTGTTCAGGGAGAAACACATCTTTCTCCCAAGACCGTCACGATGTATCAAAAGGTCGATGGCGGCCCGTGTGAAAGAGATATTTGTTTTGTACATGCAATTTAATTAGTGCATCAATGAGGCGTACTACTGGAGTGTGTAGCATAATAAACCAGTCCATGCATCCGATGGTCCTGAACGAGTCACGACTTTGACCAACTCCTCAGTTGATGACATGATACAAGATGGAAGAATGATAATTTCACAGTTGCGCTCAACATAGGTAGCTGATTCATCAGTGCTCACTGACGAAGACACCAGCCATTCCCATCCCAGTACCAATGCACATACTCGTCACAAATATTCTCTCCCTCCTTTGCTTGGCAATGTTCAAACCAGTCGCGATTTGCCGCGCTCCAGCTATAGTTATGGCAAAATAAATGAGACAAGGGGGCTCGTGACAAGATAACGAAGACAACATACTACAACCCAGAGGATGCCCAATGGCGATGGCACCGCCGTTCACGTTCACTTTGCTGAATGGGATCCCAACCTTGTTGATGCTATAAATGGCTTGCGATGCAAAGGCTTCGTTGATCTCATAAAAGTCCACGTCATCTTTGGAAAGGCCAGTTTTTTCCAACACCTTGGGGATGGCATAGGCGGGCCCCACACCCATGATCCGAGGGGGAACGCCAACCGAAACAGCAGCAACGTACTTGCCAATTATAGGAAGACCGAGTCGTTTAGCAACCGAACGGCGAGCGAGAACGACAGCCGCAGCACCATCAGAAACTTGTGATGCATTTCCTAAATGGTAGTTAGAATCAGCCCAATACACGGAAATCATTCAATATCGGCCTACCAGCGTGGGTGGAACCGTCCTTTTTGAAGGAAGGCTTTAGCTTTGAAAGACTTTCGGATGTAACCCCGTCGCGGATGCCGTCGTCTGCGTCTACAATAACCTCGGCGGACTTTTCCGTCTTCGGGTCGATTACTGTGACTTTAAGTGGTACGATCTCGTCCTTGAACTTGCCGGCCTTTTGAGCTGCGGCAGCCTTCTGGAAGGACTCTGCGGCGAACTTGTCCTGCGTCTCCCGAGAAATGACAAAGTCGGCTGCGACATTCTCCGAGGTGATACCCATTGGAATGAGACAGTCTTCCGATTCCTGATTGGCGAGAACAGATACCGACCAGCCATCAGGTAGTGATCCACCGCCCCATCCGAACGTCATAGACTCCACGCCGGCCCCTGATAGTCGACCGATACAAGCGTAAGTGACGGAGACTAAATATGTGAATAAGCTTACCGATCCCTATGTCAATCTGTCCCGCTGATATCTCGTTGGCAATCTGATTCACCGCGGCGAGGCCAGACGAACACTGTCTGTTAACGGTATTAACTGAAGCGGTATTGGGGATTCCAGAGTGAAGGGCAGCCATCCTGGCTCCGGCGGCGCCACCACCAGGAGGAAGGACATTCCCCACAGCGATGTCCTCTATGAGGGCTGGATTTACACGTGCTCTGGTGTATGCTGCGCGCAATACGCCGGACAAGAGTTCTTCTGGCCGCGTGTCCTTGAAGCCACCTTTTCTTCCCTGCAGGAATCAAAATGAACAGGTGGATACAATGATGAAGGGATGGTTTACCTTGGTTTGTGCAGTCCGAACCGCAGCAAGAATTACAACGTCGTTATCATGTTTTGCAAGCACTCGTGTCTTTGCGCTGGACATGTTGATTTCAGAGATTTGAGATCAAGTCTGGGCTGAGAACAGGGAGACGAAGTTTGGGAAGAGAGCTAGCATTCACTGCAAGGCATCCAACGAAGGTGCTTATACATCCGGGTATTGACACATTCATGTGTTTTTTTACGGACTCTGCCGGTCACAGGCCAACTGACACAACTTGAATGTTTCATTTGACCACGTCATATGTTTTTATTGTGATTTCAGTCACGTCTGCAAATGCCGGTTATTGCATAGACAACGGCGCAATCACGGTCGTGATGAAGATTCAACTCCAGACCAACGGTGAGAGATATCATATGGCTCTTCTCTGTGTGACACCATCACGCCTTGACTCTATCTGTTGCACTTCGCTGTGATACTGTGAGGTAAGTTTAACCATCAGCACACCAACAGGGGCCATGGTTTACTGATGTATATGAGTGTAGCGCGACACGGACGTGATCCCTTCTCCATATATTAACACGCCAGTTTTTGTGGAATGTTCCATATCATTTGTTTGGATCGAGAAGAATCAGATGCGGTTACGGTGGCCTGGCAATGTGCTATCGAATTGACATAGCGCCAAGATTCCCGAGTTCAAGAGATCTCGGTGAGTAAGCAGTCATTCATTTGGTGGCTAAATGGAGATGTATCCTTCCTCTTGCATGGGCTTGGTGGAACTGAGTCGTCCTCGGACGAGTAGGTCGTTACCAAGCAGCCTTGTGCCCACTTTGTCTCGATAGGTACTTATTAATGTGATGTGACAGCCACTCGTTTGAAGCACTACCTTCTAGAATCTGGCCACCTGTCGCCACACTGGTGTGCTCATTTTGCGCAATTACTTGGGTGAGGTCGCCCGCGGACAGCCACGAATTCCCGTGTTGGTGTGGGGTGCTCGCGGCTACGACGGATATCATGCGGAGATTCACAAGGTCACCAATGACGGCACTATCAATTCACTTTGAAATTCACTTCAACCATGGCTATTTCGAAGACAGAGAAGGGGGACAGCTTGTGTTGGTAAAAAAAATGTTTGGAGCGGGAGCTGATCTCATAGTTGCCGCTGGCGGCGTTAAGAGTTAGGCGAGATATTACATTTCGGTGCGCTTATCCTTCATGCTGCGTTTTTTTGCTGCATAATCATTATCACATCTATCTGCCATGGGTATAATGGCCAGACATGCTCTCTCGGATACGTAGGAGTCTTTCCGAAAGTGCATGGTTCGTTACCGAGGAAGAAAAGAAAGAACCTGTGTAATGGCGGTGACCAGATTGTTTATGCGTGAATAGGTGAGGATAAAACGTTCATTGCGATGAAGCATGCTGAATAAATGCTTCTTAGCCCAACTCGTGCATTTACCCGGCGGCCGTTTCCACGTGGAGGGGAAAGGAAATTGAAAGGAAATTGTGTTATGTTATCACTCGAAGTGAAAAAAAAACTTTGCTGAATTTCCGCAGTAGATCGCAAGCTAACCATAATTGCAGGGACGACCTCGAAATTTCCGATTCATGGTCGTTGCTTTGATAGTATGGAAGATGTTCGCAAAGTCGTTGCGGATGGAACCATCGATGTGCGGTTATTTTGCTCAAATCACCTTTTGTTCATTGATCGGAAGAGTGTTATCCATGAATCCATGATCATCTCCAGATATGTATTAGCGATATTATGCTCATAAATGTCGCTGTTCGTTATTCCTACTGTGACGTATGTCCCCGTTTCGAAGAATTGTATGTCTTAGATGCATGCGTTTTAGATTATACGACAAATCAACAAAGGTCACAGCAGTTGTTGGCAGGGCCTTGGGCAAAGGGAAGCATCCCTCTTAGACGGAACATACAAGGTGGCTCGTTCACTTGTTTGGTCGTCCTCCCCTAGTATTGAAGTCACAGTTAACCGGGAGCCGCGTGTTTCATCTGAAATTTGCGTGTTTCCAGGTAATCCCAATCAAAACTCGCTGATCGATGCTGGGCGTACCAAGATCTAAATGCTTGTTCGCTTTTGACATTGGGGGGTTATGATTATACCTACGGAGGCGCGCCAGGATGATGAAAGGTTATCCGTGTCCCGAAGAACAGCTATCAACGTTTCAGCTAGTACCTGGATACCACTGGCGCTGAAGGTTTCTATTCCAGAATTCCAGGCGAATTGAAAAGTCAGTCGCAGTTTGGCCACAGCGTTACTACTACTCGAGCTTGACAAACAGCCTGCCCTTCCCTAGCCAAATGTGGTTGTCCCACGACGCCATGTACTCCCTTGCTCTTGTGACGAGATGGTTAGTTTCGGTTAGACTTTTTCTAAGGGGATGAATGCAATAATGCAAGTCACAATTCCGAGCCGTTGGTTTCTTGTGATTCAGCTTGACTGGGACACTGACCTTGATCTGGATTGCTTCCGCTTGCCCAGTGATTCGTGCTGTAGACATTGTCAGATGTCTGCTTTTCGTTCGAAATGCCAACCCTTGGATCTTTCCTATCTTCAGTCTAAACTATTTGTTGTCATCAAGGAATGCGATATTTCACCACTTTTCATCTTGATACGCTAACATTTTACCAATCCTCTTCATTTGCCATGTATACAGCGATGACAGTCGACCGTGCAGATTCACGAAGGTGCTAGTATAAAACGCGCAAAATCTGGCACTCGGTGTCCAGATAATGTCGACGAGAAATTCAATACAGACGGAAAAGGGCCCGGGGAAGTACGATGAGTGCAGTAGATCCACGAAGCGGCTGGTCCCAGCAGGGGTCTCTGCATATCGCCATTGGGAGGTAACCCATGCAACTGTGTACTGTCGAGACTCGGTATAAAATTAGACATGTACAAGATCATTGACGAAGCCACTTAATTGCGCTGATAATTACACCACCGAAAACGTGGTCGCTATTGAGCTTGGCTTGGTGCCACCGAATTGGGCTCGACATGGATCTTTCGAGCATGTGATCGCGCACACATGGAGATAGTATGGTAAAGTACAGATCTAGCTGATGCAACAGGCAAGCCTACTCTGCTTACCTTTACTGACGGGCCAAGACGATTCACGTGTCAAAACAGGTCAAATTGTGGGTAATTACACGCACGAACGTCAAAGACGATGTTTATTTGACATAGATGATATACTAAATCCAGGGTCAAAGGGCATTCATGGAACTATTCTTAAAGGTGGTCGGTATCTTCTCCTCTAAGGCTCTTAGTTTGGAAGCTGATGGCATACGGTCTACTCCCGGATAGTCCACAAGGGTGATGCTACTAGGCCATGCTACTATATCGCGTGATCATTTTCTCGTCATGTTTCGATGGAAAAACGCTTCACCTTGTCCAATGTTGAATGAGCCCACAATTTCAAGGTGCGTTTCTGTGATGGCGTTACATTGGGCCGATCCCAACGAGTATTCTGGGGTCAGGTCCTGAGAGAATACATGGGTAACGGAATGACAGAAGTGGGTATTCGTCAGCGGGGTCAGAGAAGCACATAGTTCCATGGCATATCTCTGCCCGTGATAGAGTTGGGCATCAAAACGAAGCCCGACGATCGCACGCTGTGGACACGCTATGCTTTTCCCAAAAAAATTGGAAGTTCTGTTTGGATGTTAGCGCTCACCTTTTATGTAATGATGTAGCTGCTAGGAGCAGTGGCAATGAGGCTGAGCTAGCGATTGAGGGGACGATCACCATGGACAATCTGCCACTGCATGTACACTCGCACCGATTCATCGTCTGGGGGGATATCATTTGTGATGCCCTTGAGGAACGTCAAGGGCATCATCATGTCTGCACACATGAAAACAAAGATGATTGCTGAAGTGACTGGAATCAGTATGGGAGCGAGCTGTTCGCAGGACGAACAAGACTGGCGCTGTCAAATGATGCTCATCGGATAATCAAGCCCATCGCCCACGAAAGCTCAGTGGTCTCGATCTTGCAGTATATGTTCAGTCTATCTCCCTCTTGACACTAGTACAACCCGACACTCTATTTCAGTTTCTTGAAGGGACGGTATTGAACAAACACATGATATTTAGGTATCGCTTGACGACACTTTCAATGAGGGCCTACGCGAGCCTGCATAGCAGGGACTCTGATTGGGCCGGAGCACCTTTGGATGAAACTATTCCTTTTTCATCTGGAACAAGCGAGGACCAGGCGCTCGGCTAACCCGGTTGGTTTTGTGACAGATTATAGGCTTGCAGGCGGGCGGGCGAGAGTAATACATTAGGGTTAGTCCCCATTGCCTTTATTTTGTTTGTTCCGCTCTACTAGGCTAGCTGTAAATAACTGAAACTGGAGCCAGGGTCGCGGTCTGATGGCCGAATAATGAACTCTCCCGGGCGGGACTTGGCATGGGGTAAGCTTGCAGATATGTGGCTAAATTGTCTGTGGCTAGGCCTTTGATACACGGATACTTGGCAGTGCTCTTAGCCCGCCGGTCGTACGATTAAGAAGCCTTGAATGGGCAAGAAGAGGGCATAAATTCCTGGGCCCACATTAGCGCCTCTGCTACGACGCAGTCTTTACCCTATCGACCGTCCTTTGTAGACAACCCGCGCACGAGCTTTTGATGACGGACAATTCTGTAGCCTCTGAAGCTATTCGCGTCATTGTCGTCGGGGCAGGATATGCTGGTCTTGGATGCGCCATTGAGTGCAAACGCAAGGGGCATGATGTTGTCGTTCTTGAAAAAGTTAAGACGTTCAAAACACTTGGTGAGACGCATTCCCTGGTTTCGAGTGTTCTTCCCGTTATTAACATGTCATCGGATACGGACAGGCGATGTAGGTCACCCCCCCATGATGTTGCTTCAGTGCTTCGAGTGATTGACATGTGCCTGCACGCACTTCTTTTTTATTGTTATTAGATGATTTGTCTTGGGCCAAATGTTGGTCGTATCGTTGCTCGTTGGGGCCTTCACGACGAGTGCGTACTTGTAGCGTTGACGTGCTTGGCTAACCTGCGCTCGATAGGTTATGGGGGATCTGCGCACATGCTCCAGAGCTACGATTACACAATTGCTCGGGCGATCTCATCCGAGTGCAACCCTTGCCTTCATCTATGTTTGGCGGCCATTCTTACGCAGGTCACCGCGCGGCTATTCACAACATCCTCCTCCGCCATGCGGAGTCACTGGGCGTAGAGGTCCGCATGGGACAAGACGTCGTTGACTATTGGGAGGACGGCAAAACCCAGACGGCCGGGGTCGTTCTCCATTCGGGGGAAAGATTACAAGCGGACCTGGTTGTTGCTGCAGACGGTATCAAGAGCCGCGCGCGGAAATACGTGTTGGTGAGTCCTCTTGCCCTTTTTTCTTTTCACATTCCGAGAACAAGAGAAACGCATGATGTCACTTTTTTGACAGGGGTGCCTTGATCAACCCCGTCCGTCTGGGTATGCGATTTACCGAGCATATTTTGATGCCAAGGAAAACGGGGTGGACACCGATCTGCGCACCGACTTTCTTTGCAAAGACGGAGATGTACTCTATGGGTGGATTGGTAAATTTCAGCTCTTCGTCGTCGGTGCCTACCCTCGAGAGGCTCAACATGTTCCTAGGTAAAAATGTTCACTTTCTCGCTGCGTCCTCTTGTGGAGGAAAATCGATATCTTGGTGGATCACACACACGTGAGGACGGATTCGTGCATGGAACCTCCCTTGCGCTGATGATCTACAGGGATACTGAATATGTCGAGGGAGACAACTGGTCCACACCTGGAAGAATCGAAGACGTGCTAGAAATTGTCAGCGGATGGGATCCGCGATGTGCTGCGGTGATCTCCAAGGCGCCATCTTGTGTCGACTGGAAGCTTATCATTCATGATCCGCTACCTAGCTGGGTCAGTAAAGACGGACGGGTGTTGTTGATTGGTGATGCTGCTCACCCATTCCTTCCGTGAGTGTATCTTGCTTAGCCCATTGATGTTTCATGCGATTCAACTGGATGGGTCCAAGGACGAGCATGCAGGGCGGATCTCAGGCCATCGAGGATGGGGTCGCTCTTGCTGTGGTGCTCAAGATGGCGGGCAAGCACGAAATCCCTCTGGCAGCCAGAGCATGGGAAGCAATTCGGTACGATTTGTCTGTACGCTGTCGCTCATACACGATTGACACGAACTCCGTGGGGAGCTGTGCTATAGCTACGAACGTGTATGCAAGACGCAGCGAATGGGACAAACCACGCGGGACAAATGGCATGGTGCGGAGAACGGTGACGAAAAAGGAGAGGTACTGGATCTGCCCATGCCAGAATGGTTGCTGGCCCACGATGCGGAGGCACATGCTTATTCGGCCTTTGATGAGGCTGCACGGGATATTGTCGAGAACGGATATCGATCGCCCTCTTTGAAGACAGGACATATAGCGATCTGACAGGGCTGTTTTTTCTGGAAATTGCCGAACTCGTGCTCTATTCGAATATTAGTAGACTGCCCATGATGGGATAGCAACCAGGTGTCATGCTTGACATGCACGACGTTTCTTCTCACCTAACGGAGGAGTTTTGGGGGGCAAAGGTTCCGATCGGCATCCGCCAACAAGTGGTTGTGTTGATGTGGCGAGTCGCCAAAGACTGCAGTACAATATTTAGCGATTTGAGCAACGAAATCTACATACGCCCCCTCTAGGCAGGCGAGTAGGTTACCCACATCGGTGTGTCAATGAACGCTGTGGGTAGTATATTTGGGTTGATTATGATTATGTGCACGAGACGAATCTCGGTCCTAGAGCGGGAACGAGTAGGGATTTGGTGAGACCTTGCTTCAGTTACCCCCTCCTTCCTTGGCCTGGTTCTTTGCGTCTTTGCACCAATTAATCTGCGCTCGCACTGTCAATTAGCCAGGGTAGTAGCCCTTCCCAAAATAAGAACACTCTAACCTCTTTGATAGTCTTCCGAAAACGACGACCCATGGGCCGCCTTTTCTCCAAGAGAACTCTGTAGATAAATGCGCTATGGGAATAAACGTTCCGTTCCTCTGAGGGAACTTAAACCTCTGGCCGTGTTTCTGAGTCAGGCCTGCCACCTATGGGTTTTTATTTTCATTTCCATTTGTGAACGTGACCCTCGAACGGAGGGAATCGCTGTGTAATATGGAAGAGATTATAGAGAGTAAATACGGATCAAAATCATGCCGGGTTTACCCGGCGGGGCACAAAGTGTCAGGCCGTCACGACACATGTGCATATAATATCCCTTGCGCTTCCTCCTTTTTTCAAGTCTTAAGGCGGGGACATGGTTGATATGCGCGCATGCAAAGAGATGCCTCCCTTTCTCTCCTCTCTTCCTCCTTTTTGGGTCATCGGTAACCAAACATTTGCAAGGTTCAACCTCAGGTCCCCCCTCTCGGTGTCACTCGAGCACGGAACCGCGAAAACCCTCTATGGAACTCCAGATCCGAACGGCAGCCCATTGTTTAGCATATCCCGCACAATGACAGGAGCTTGTCAAGTGCAAAGGACCAATTAGCTGAGGAGAAGCTAACACGGGTGGACCCGGGTACGAACAGGGTAGAATCGCGAAGATCTAGTCTTCTGATGAAGGAAAGGAAAAAGGGTATGGCTCATGGCTCATTTACAGATGGGCATCTCACTCCCGTGAAAGGTCATATGAGTGAATCCGCTGTTGCTGCTCACCGTGGTAATCGGGAGTGACCGCGTCACTAGCGTTCCGCACGCCCCGATAATCGATCGTACGCCCCGACCCTCCTCTCTCTTCCTTTTTCCCTTCCGTCCTCTCACGGACGCATGCCGGTATCCCCTTGTCTCGATTGGCGCAAAGAGCTGCCATCGCGATGGAGAGAGCTTCCTTGCAGATCCGGATCCTGGCGATTGTCGGCGGTTATCAATTATCGAGTTAACCCTAGATCCTGGGTTATGGACCCTAGCCCGTTCGAAACGGCAAGACCCCCCTTCTCTGAGATATCGCCCAACCTGAATGCGCGCGCTCTCGGGGGAGTCGCTCTGCCCCCATTCGACAAAAGGCTCTGAAAAAAAAGGAACGACGCAACCCGCGAACTACCATGTCTGTCGGCTTCAGTCCAAGGACTGCGGTCTTAGAGTGCCTGCCAATCAAAGGTGACATTTAACCTGTGTAATTGTTGATACCAGGGGGGCGACTGCTTCTATGTGCGCCAGAACTCTAACCGCATTCCTTTTTTCTTTTTCTTTTTCTACGACTCCCAGAGCGGTCTCGTGCCACACTGTCTCTCCGCCCCTATTCCGCCGATTGTGCAGGACAGCCTCGTGATCATGAGCGAGGAGATGTCCGAAATCTCGATAAGCTCTCAAACGGTGATTTTGTTCCGTTCGGCTCCTATCTTCCCATTCCATCCCCCTTCGCCCCTCCTCTTCAAGACACGTTCATATACAAGAAAGTGGGCCCACTATAGCACACAATAACATGCTAGGGGCGATTGTACAGCATGGCTTGGCCCAGATTTCGCATCAGACTTTTCCCACCTCGTGTTGGTCTCGCCCCCGTCCTGTTCCTTATTCCCCTGGCCTTTTGTCAACTTTTTGAGAATACTGGGTTTTCTGGTCGGTGATTACGCTGCCTCCGGATCATTGGTGAAACGGTTTCACAGATTCAAACGGGGAGGTGTCGTTTGAGTTGCTACACAGACTTGGATCACGGTACTTTTTGCAATTGATGTATTTAAAAAATAACAATAATACAGTAATACATTGGCCACTGTACTGCATAACATGCCACCTCCACACCGTCCCCAACCATCCTGACAGGTATCTTTGGAGCCTGGCACCCCTCTGCAGAACATTCTTATCGAGGTTTATTTGTGTGAGAGAGAATTACATAGGTGCGTTTTCCATGCATTTTTTAACCCATGTCCTCAGCGCGCGTGGAATGAGGGTGATTATTTAAAGATCCGGTCGAGGAAGAGAACAAGGGCACGACCACGCACGCGAGAAACATTTTCCGTCATATCTCGGATTGCAAACAACGCGGACGGCGTCCCGTTCTCAGCGGCGGACGCCACATCTAGCATCGAATCGATGTGTCGATGATGATGATAACATGGATGATAGAATTGATAGTATCGCCCAAAGATCACGCTGAAAGGCGGTTGGCCGTTCGTATTTTTCATTGAGAGCGCCTTCATGACCTTTCCTTTCACCTGACGCGCGCCCCGGCGGACTCGGATATGATGGCGTTGGCATTGACGTTGACGTTGACGTGGCCCGGTCTGCGGAGCAAACAACATGTCTTTTTCGGGCTTCCTGTCCGAATAGCTTTTTTGGCATCTGCGATTTGGGTAATGTATGAAATTCATGATAATAGCGTCAATACGCTTGCCTATTGCCTATATTCAGACGCGATCTTTGATATCTGAACGCGGGAGGGACGGGAAAGACGGAGTGGGGCTTGGGGATTGGGGGAAATTGCCCATACGAAGACACCGGAAGAATAAATCGCAGTATCCATACGTATTCGTTTCGATAGCTCCAAGAAAAGTCGTATTTCTACGGAAAGGAATAAATATACGTTAAAGGTGGTGGGGGTCATACTCATAACCTGGACGTCCGAGTCTCGAGAGCACGCGAGCGGTATGCATAATAATACAGCAACAAAAACTAATTCCAAGAAAAAGAAAAGACGTAGTACAAGTACATGTTCATGTTCGCACGATTGGGTGGTCGTTATGGAAAGCATTTTATACGAGAAATACGAAAAGAAAGCGGGTGCTGAACTGGATAATTACGGAGACATGCATTTAGGTCGATGGACGCAACCGTGTGTGTGCAAAGAATAAGCATGGGGAGGATAAAAGAGTAACAGGAGCACAGTTTGGTAAAAGCGTCGTTTCTTCGCACAGCACCCGGCCGCCGAGAAAGATGTGCTCACGCAACTGCTCCGTGGACACTACTCGGCCGCATGTCCACATGGTGCTGGAGACGCGGCGGCGACCGCTGGCGGAGAGGCAAAATGTGATCATGACCACGGTCAGATGACGACGGGTAGGCCGTGCGAGGCGCTGGTGCATCAATCCATGATTGGATCTCAGGTAACTGATTCGAATGCTGTGGCTTGCGGGAATCAGGGATGGAAGTCAGCGGCGCAATCGAAGGGTGATTGTAATGATATGGCGCAAGAGGAGCAACGTGGGTGGAAATAGGAGGCAACTGTGTTGACTGCGGTGGGGTTCTAGGCCGGGCCATAGTTGTTGCGAGCGGACCCCTGCGGTGCGGGAATTGATCTGGTCTCGAGCGACCATGTGTGCGCTCGAATAAACCACACTTGTTGCAGAGCTAAGAGGCTATCAGCATCTTACTATACGGGGAAGGGTAGGAAAAGACAAACCACTTTGCCAGGGCTGAGGTTCGATCGTCTCCACGTGGAAGTGTCGGTCGTACAACAGTTGAAGCATCTCCGGCGAACCCTATCACTCAGCTTGGTCGCGGCATCGTCCGTGTAGCCGATGGTGTAGTGACTCTGCCCTGGAAGGGGATACGAGAGCGAGCCGCTCTCGCGTGTGCCAGCGATGGCATGGGGGAGAGGAGGGCTGCTGTAAGCCGACGAAACATGATATGGGTGAGAATCATGCGAATATCTGTGCTCGGGGTGTGGTCGCGAGCTATAAGTATAAGTGTGGGACGGCCGCCCAGAGTCCCGCACGGGATCATGGTATGGTCGAGATCGTGACATCTGTTCCTGAGAGTAGTAGGCATCAGAGTATCCTGAATGAGAGTCGACGGAACGGTCTGTTGGCGACCTGCGGGGCGCTGGTGATGAAACGGAAGAGCGATCGAGGGAGGAAACGGAGAGGGAGGGAGAATGGGAGAGGGTGGCTATGGGCGGGGGACTCGGCCTACGATACGAATGATCGTAGGTATAGTCATATTCACGTCTGTGCCTAGGGAATTGGTCAGGATGGTGGGGAGAGGAGGGATCGACGGTACGTACGAAGAGGGCAGTGGCATTGACTCGACACGGTGAGGCATGTGGGGAGGAGGACGAGAGGGCGCCTGGTTGGTGGGGAGGGGATGGGGGGAGGAGCCAAGTGAGGAAGTGTTGAGAGAGTGAAGTGACTTATCAATGGAAAAGGATGTCGAGAACTGATAATGGATCAACAGATCAAAAGAGAGCGCGACATCGAAGCAAACAAAGAACGAACACCGCGCTGATCAAAGGGATCAGGAAGTCGTAAATTTGGAGGAAGGGCTGTTTCGAGAGATCTGGTGTCTACATTTCGAAAAGGCAAGTGTTTAGGAAGGGAGGCCGGTGGAAGGGCTGTACGACAGACCGTTATCAGGAAGGCGATGATCGGCTGCAGTCGCGGATGGCTCACGCGGAGGAGAACAAGACGATTCTGATTGCTGGGAGCTGTGGCGGTCTTCCCTAAGGAAGAGGAGGCTAAGGACGATAAAACGAGGCGTTGGTATTTGAGCACTTGCCAGGAACTCGACTTGCTTTTCTGAGAAGATTCGCTGGGGGGTACGGTGGTCTGGTGATCCGGGTGGGAGAACATGGGTTCAGTTGAATTGGGAAACGAACGTGCTGAACCGTTCTGGGCGGTTGCGCCGGACGTTCCGTGTGCTCGGCGTGTCCTTTTCCTGCCCTTGTCCCCTTGGAATGACAGCAAGCGTCGACTCTTCTCTGATTCCGCAATCCGGGGCAAAACCCATTCGCACAGGAATTCGAACAGAGTCCATGAACCGGAATCGTCTTTATTATTATTTTTTGCTACATCATAAATTGCATTACCAATCAATCATTTATTTTATTATAGCTCAGGGCGATACCTTCCACAAGCGGAGCCCCAACGTCTCATTCTCATGGCACCGCGGCACAGCCGGCATAGCGCCCGCCATTTGTCCTTTTTTAATCGCCGACATGCGGCCAATTCAGCGAGTCTCGGTCCATTCATCCTGGGCGCACATGTACGAAGGGTCGTCGCCGTTACCAGATCGGAGACGCGGTCGTCGACACGGCCTCTCCTTTGCTGAAGGACTTCAGCGGGCGTTGCCCTAGCCCAGGGCCTGTGAGAAGGGGCGTCGCGATCGTATATTGTCCGTGGGGATTGATTACCGGGAGCTATTATTGTGTGTAGGGTATCATCTTGATCGCCTACCCTATCACATCGACCCTGCCCATCAGTCAGATTCCGGTGCCCTTTTCATTTTGTGCGCTAAATGGAAACCATTCCGTCCGTCTCCAGGTCGTACAGCAACCCGCCTTCTATAGACCATCAACACAATTGGCCGATACGAAGCCTCACTCTGGCATCTGTCGTTCCCAGCCCTCGTTGCTTTCCCAGCCGCCCGCTGATTGTTTGCGGTATCTCTGCCCGTCTCTGCGTATCAGAGAGATTCATCAGTCCGGCGTCTATCCTAACCTGGTCGCCAAGCTCCAGCCTACTGCCGCATTCCTCATCTTTACCCAAATTCGTACTGGCAGTTGCGGGGGCGCAACTAAGATTTCAAATAAAGCCTGACATGGACGTTGGTTGACATGGTGGAGAGAAACGCGAGGGACCCCGGACCGCGCCTCAAGCAGGCTCCAAGAAGCTCATCGCAGGGCCAATCTTCTTGTCTCTCATGGCGCTGAAAGTTATACTTGTCCCCCCCTGCGCGTTGCTATACCCGAGTTTGGGAATCTCTTGCCTAGGCCTCGCACACACGCTTTATCTGAGTCTCGCCTTCCCTCACGTTCATTTGCGATACGTCCCTCGGACTGGCTCGCATCTCCAACGCGATTTACCAGGTCGAGATGGGACATGCCCGTGCGTGCTATGTGACCTTGCTATGCGGAACTCCCCTCCGCGGACGGGGTGATCCCTTTCCCTCTGTCCTTTTCGAAGCCGGAGCTTGAGGAACCCCCGCTGCCGTATCTAGCCTTCCGAGGGCGGAGTTCACTTATCCTATGCCGTCACCCGCATCATCATCTGCTCGCAATCATTCCCGGATTGTCCAACAGTATGGCAAACAGAGCTCATTGGCCCATCCGGACAAAACGCACACACGTGGTATGGTATCGCAAGGTCTTTACTCGACGCATCATCGATCGAGTCCTGAGGCTACACCTAGTAAAACAACTTGACGCCATCGTCCATCGCGTTGATGCCATCGCCACCAGTGTTACCTCGGGGTCATGTTTGGTGTCCGACAGAATAGGTCTGCCATAACCCTGGCCAACATGCTCCCAATCCCCGCTTTTCAAACAGGCAGGGGAGAATACACTTCTATCGGATACCCCCCCTACGGGAGTGTACGGCAGCTGCGGCGGCGCAATCGTTCTCGCCGATGAGCAAATCGATACACATTATTCGCTACGTCAAGGCATGACCAAGATATTTGGTCACGCGCGTCAAATTTTTACGCCAAACCACGCAGAGCGGCTGTCAGTTTGCCCTTCTCTGGGAGGGTAGGCGATTTGGTTCTTGCTCTCCAAGCGGAAGCGGTCCGATAGGCGATTGTGGCTCGATTAGGAAAGTGCTCGATCGGCTATAATCGTCACGCTTGCACTTGACACCGTGGTCTTCAGCGTTTTCTCCGATGCAAATACGCACATGGGCCCGGGTGAACCTGCGATCAAATGTTCGAGTCGCAGCCCGTTTCCGGCGCCTATCAATCTCGCACGCAAGGTTCCCGCTTTTACAACCCTGGCTGTACATCTCGTAGGATCCCCGAATTGATTGGATCACGCCGAACTGATTGCGCTCCGCGGGTCCAAAATCAGGTGTCGTCGGATGTAAAATCTTAATATGCTGTGCACTCCATCATGATTGTAGGACACGTTTCAATTAAAGTGTACAACTTCCTTGTTGTTTATATGTACATCGTTATTTGTATTGGATTCGTGCGAGAGCCCTGCCAGTGTTATATGAATAACACAGATAAGAGCATTCTCACCAGAGTCAAGGGCGCCTGCTGCGCTCCATGAGTTATGTGATTTTTCTTCAAAGTAGTACACGTGGCTCGTAGGCGCCGGCGTGACAACATTGCAATCACACCACCTGACCAACCTTTTCCCAGAGTAACGGCAAGTCCTCTTCGTCGATTTCTATTGTATCCATTGATGGCTATGATGTCAACGTGGAGTGTATAATTGTTCGATGGGCGGCGATGGCCATCGAGTGAAATGTGATGACCATGTCCCATTTTGGGAGCGTGTGCTGGGGGACGACGGGCCCGAGCGCAGGTACACGTATACACATGATATGATTCTTTGTTTGTGCAAACGAGCGTTTCAATCTGCGGTGTTGGTCGTTCTTGATGCGGCGGGTCTGCGGTGATGTTTATGGTATACCGCTGCAAGACCCTGGCTGCGACGGCGAGATCGGGACTACTAGTCACATCTGCATCCACCGACGGATGAGAAAAAGCTTCTTCATCTTGCATCTCTTGTTGTCGGTGATCAAAACATGCCCCGCCTCGGTGTTCCTAGGATGCATGTGCCAGTAGTCCTGTGCATGTGAGACCCAATACGGAACGTCGCAAGAGGAAGAATACAGTTTCAGGTGACTAAGCACGGCATTTATGTAAGGTAAACCTTGTACATCCATACTCGTGAGTCGTGACCACGTAATTCGGGGACCCTACAGGTTGAAGACGCTCAAGTGCCACCGTGGACCTGGATGGCGTTTGCCCGCCCGAGGTCGCTGAGCAGAACTACTTCCGCACCTAGGTACGCACTGACGAGGTACGCCAAGGAACCCGAGACGTCCGACGTTTCAAATATCCATCTCCGGCTTTGTCTCATCAACGAGAAACCCACGCGTATAGTATCGGGCCACTTTTTGGGTCTCGTTTAGGACGAGAAAAGGAGGCAAGCATTGCCTTGTTTTTTTTTTCGTTGCGTGCGAAACCGTGGCTGACGAGCACGCGACAGGAAATACGTGCCAGGACCGGGTGGGACCCAAGTGTCATGTAAGCGAGATTCCGTCACCGACATCTGATTTGGATGATCCGGGGATCAGAACTGCATCCGTGTCTTGTTCTATCACTCGATGAGCATGATTCTGATACATACATACCCCTGGGACCTCTATCAATGAGACACGTGTGCAAGGCAACCTGGAAGTCTCCCGGTTGACATGCGTCCGGTGTAGATGATGATGCGATCATGTGGCGGTTGAACGAGCGTGGGGATCCTGGCTTGGTTGAACGTTGATGCTGATGGCCAAAAAAAGAACAACAGAGAGGACGGAGAGGGGAGAAAAGACCACCGCGAGCCAAAAAAAGGTTGAGAGGGTGGCGGCAAAAAATGGATATGATGCGTTCTTCGCACAAAAGTGCAAGTGTGTATCTTTTTTGCATTTTTATTTTATTTTTAACTGCTGGGCGGATCTACAGTATACCAGTATACCGAGGACTTGTACCAGGTTGGGTGGTTCGATGGCTAGGCATCAAATCAAACACCGAGTGGCGCTACCAGCCAGAACAAATTAATGTGATAGAACACCTTGTTTGGTGGCTGTGCTAAGACGATGCTATATGATGCTGTAGTGTCCTTTGTTTCGAGTTTGGCAGCTTCGACCGTCGACCAGATGATCATGATGAAGGCTATTCGACTTCCAAACATCGGTGGGCGCTGCTAATGCCAGTTATAGGCGGGAATTCCTCACCTTATCTCTCCAGAGCCCCGGCCCGAGTCTCCAAAAAGGCATAGTGCAATAGATAACATCAGACGATTCACGAGAAGATTATCATGCTTGTAGCAGCAGTCAACATCAACGAGATAGATCAATGACGAATAGCAATAACACATCCCACTATCCTTCTCTCCTTCGCGCCGCCCATTCCCCCCAGCAAAGTTCAAGTTCTCCCCATACCGCCACCGGAGAAAAGATGCCGATAGTTGGTGGCACATTTTCAACTTCCCGGGCAGCGTGGGCATGTGGCAAAGTATGGCACCATCACCGTCATGACACCGCCAACCTTGACCTCGTCAAACTCAACCTTCTAGAATGTTTCGCATAATTAGGATTAGTGCGGTTCGAAGCACAAGTCATCTATATCATGGGTACCCCTCTGGGACTGTCGCTTTTCATTCTGAACACCGCGTGATGGAATGCATAGTACGGAGCGCGCTCGTTTGACAATGCTATCGACTCTGTGGCACCAAATACCTGCTTCCTACTATACATATGTGCCCTAAGCGGCCTATCATCGAACGTGATTTTAAAAAAAGTTGCTTCTTGATCGCCAGTGTACGACTTCGAGTTCTACCCCGTAAGTTCAAACTTGATATATACCCTCTCCGGCCGCTTCGATTATTGCTTCTGTCTCGCCTATGTCGCCTTCCGCCACCTGTCCTTCTTCCCGCGTGCTAACCCCCGTAAATGCAACTTGAATCACAGACACGGTGGCCTGTTCGTTGATAGGGAGCTGTGACAAGACACCAAATTCGCTGTCGATGCCTTGCTGACGGCGCCGGGGGTCACTGTCATGCAACTCCCGCACGCCGATGATGAACCTGGGCATCATCCAGCACCAAAGTACATAAGTAAGGTAGGTCAGGAAGAGCGACAAATTGTTGTTTATGCTTGACCCAAAAAATATCATAGCGTCAATATTGTAGAACAGATTCCTAGTTTATGGAAAAATATTTCAGCGATGGTGAACACTGCTATTGGAAAGCGTAAACCATGCGTGGAAGCTATCCACAGGAGATCGGATGGACGGACGGATGGAAGGAAGACATACAGGAGGAAATAGAGTGTTCCATGCCTCATGAGAAGCTTCAAATACCGATTGAGCTGCCACCGCTTCGTCAATTTGTACATTCCGACCAACTCCTTCATGGTCTGGAAAACAACGAGAGCAAACAGCGGGACACTGAGAACAATGCGAGGGATAGTCGGGAAATATCCGGTGAGTTCCGTGGCCACGCGTACATCAAAGCTACAAAACGTGAGGTGATCTGGAAGCTGGGCCACTACACCTGAAAAAGAAGGTCGCAAGAAAGTAGATCAATCTATTTGGGATTGCATGGACACTGCCGATCACGCCTGATGCCTACATACCTGACACACGATGAAAATAAAATCCTGCGCCAATCATGCCAGTGACTGTTTGCGCCATGTATATGAACAAAAGGACATAGAGAACGTTTCTGGATCGGTTCCACATTGCATAGACACGCAGAATCATTATCACTGAAATTAAAATTCAATGCCAAAAGGGATTGGAACGGAGTGTAGTAACTCACGATCAGCAGCAGCAATATAAACTGAAAACATCCATACCACAGCCAGATAGAGTGTGGTGCCTTTCCAATATTTACGCCTTAATTTGATTCCGCAGGATGTGAATCCATGTGCTTACATCTATTTAATGTCAACACCACCATTCATCCAATAGCGGAATTCAAATGCGTACATCTATCAGAACAAAGCCATTAGTCATCGATCATATATATGTAAAACAGAGACACCAACATTCGCTGGACCAGGCATAAAGGAGCTACCATCTGTGAGTATGCGTGTTCTTAGTTTAATCGACTGTCAACTGTGATGTTAACCATACTAAGCACACATGTACTTGAGAATTGGATTAGAATCAATCATGAAGTTATTCGTCATGGATGCCGACCTACACAAACAAGAAAAGGCCAGAATAACGAACCTATCGGAATGGTCAGTTCAGAGAGTGCATAGCAGGGGGCCGATGAGGTTTCATACGCACAAGAACGAACATTGTAGATATCCAAGTCCAGTCCCTGCACTATGTAAATGTCAGGGACGTGGTACATATTTGATAATTCCCCTTCACTCCCATACCCAAATATAGTCTATCTGTGGAAATCGTAAGCATGAAAACAAGGGGTGGAGACAAAAATGATATACCTCACTCAAAAGGGTGAGGGCTGTAAGATACCAACAGTTCCTCGAAAAAGAAAAGAAAGACGAGGAGAGAGCATGCGGACGCACTATAATCGTATCCGATTCCAGTGATTACCATAACTACAGCGGTTTTTATATAAGATCGAACGTCGACTTTAGTTATTGATTTGTCGTACCGGTTACATAGTTGTTGAACTGTTGAGCCTCCGCAGCGGATAGTAAGGCATCGGAGGACATGACGTATGCAAGAGAGCGAGATGCGAGGGTGGGTCTGGGAGATGAAAACGGTGATGACAATTTTATCTTCCTTCCGTCTGGCAGTGCGTTTACCCCCAACAAAGTTGAAGAAGTTCCCCCTTATCACCATCGAAAAAAGGTACAGATTGCTGGTGGACCATTTCAGTACGCCTCGTACAGTGTGGTCATGTGCCAGGAGATGTATGGTGCCATCACGGCATTACTACCATCACGCCAACTTGAGTGAATTTATCCAAGCCGAGGCTGTCGCTGACTCAGGCTGCGCAAATAGAGTAGTATTGTAACATCATGATCACGGTTTGGGGCACAAGCACTAGCCCAACATCTCAGGACTGTCGGTCAATTTTTTTCTTCCGAGCCTACACGTACGACTTACATGATTGGATTCCGACCCTCTAGTTTCATTTACACAAGAAGGCCCAGAGGATGGAAGAGGGGTGTTTTGAAGCGTGCGGCATGTGACGACACAAAGTTGAAGTTGCGCCGAAATACCCCAATGTTCTACTTATACCGCCACAGTGAGTTTCCTCTCGCCCGTGGCTCGAGAGTCGATGTGACTGATTGATCGACGCAAAGGAAACGTCATCCTGTTTTTGACGTGCGCCTCGGTGCCAGTACACACAGTCTGGCACCACCTGATGATCATATCTGAAGGTATCCATTATGAATTGAACAACGGTGCGAGTTGCACGTAGACCGCGACAGCAAAAGAAAGGTTTTGTATGAACAACTTGTACGACATCCAATAGTCCCACGTCGATGTTCAGAATCCAAATCCAAATCCACAACTATCTTCCTCGCCTTCCTAGCTTTGTCCAACACGTATACCATATGGGAGCTGACCCCTCCGCTTCCAAGCCTTCTCCCTCTTACACCACCAACGCTTCGAATAACTTCGCCTCCTACCCATCCGATTCCTCCTCCTCCGTGGAGCTCTCCGGAGCCCGGTGCCTCGCTTGTCCTGAACCCGTCGACCACACCCGCACGGCCCCATCATGACTCCCCGTCGCAAACATCATCGGATCGTCCGTCCAATTGTTCCATCCGATACACGTTGTATCCCTCAACTCGGGCATGTTCATCGGGCGCAGGTACCGTAGTAGTGCCGCCGTCTCTCGATCCCAGATATGCACGTCGCCCGCTGCACGTATGCATATCCATAAGAAGTGTAGGCGTAGGTGGGTGCGCACGCATGAGGGTTGGGGTGACCATGAGCCAACTAAGCAAAACGCAACGTGCCCACAAAAACTGGTTTACCCACCTTTACCCACGCAAAACACGATGTGTTCATCTGTCCCTCCAAAATAGCACGAGCCCGCGATGGCGGTGGGCACGTTGAGCGCAAATGAATGTTTGAGGTTGAGTCGTGCGGTCTGGACGCTTTCTCCGCTCGTTCGCGTTCTCCCCCTCTCCCGGTCTCTGTCCCTCACGATTTCCAGTTTCCAGAGTTGAGGTGCGGCCTAACATATTGGACAGGAGGCGTGCGGACGTTAGAATGCGGGACTGGGCAACACGGGACGGACAGCGAATGACAAGGACACGTACCTGTTCAAATGAGACGAGAACGACCGACATCCGCTTCGATATAACGATGTCGCGGACGTCATCAAACAAGGGCGTCTGACTATACGTAACGAAAGGTAGTATGTGCATGAGTTGCATAACCCCACGTCATGTTGGAACGCACCTCTCCTTGCGTTTCGTATGCATATTGTATACTATCCACACACTGGGTCAGCAAGAAAAGTACAACAGGATGTCGGACCTAGCCCGTACCTATAATCCGTTTCTCGACCTTGGTCTGACGCGTCGGCTGGGGCCCGTTCGCTGGCGGGACAGACGGTCCTATGGCTATCAATCGAAAACAATCCGAAGTCACCGCCACGTTGATCAATCGCACGTGGTCGAAATGATACACGTCCAAGACCTGCAAAAATGTGAGTCACAATGGACGGTGCATATCGAACGTTTGTGGGTCCCAGGACCGCGCTCGTGGCAAACAATGCGTACCTTGCCATGCAGGTCCTGGTTCATGCCTGATCAGCACCTTGTGCATACAAGTCCACAAACGACTATGAGCATACCAATTTCACCACATCACTACCTTCGACTGAAAGAATCGCTGACAGAAAAAGCATACCGGTCAGGAGCGAAACCTAAGTCGAGAGATTCCTGTTGCGCATACTCACCTTGTCCATTAGGAAGCCAAACCGCTGAATGGACAGCCTTGGATCGGTCTATCGTCTGCTTGCACACGCCATCCTATACATAACGGAAAAAGAAGACGTAAGGCGTCAGGCTCTACAGCAGGAACACAAGCATTGACGAGGGATGTGATGATTCACCTCGGACCATAGCTTGAGACCGCGCGGGAACCGCGTGAGGAGCAAACGACCATTGGGTGACCTGAGAGTGGGTAAGAGTCCATCTTCTCTTGAAACTAGAGAGCGATTTACCAGGCGACTTGACTGACGAAGCCCTGCACGTGTACGAGCGTTCGATAGTGCGTGAGTGTCTCCTACAAAGAAGCAAGCACACGATGGGTGCATCAGAAACCTCTGAACAAAACAAAAAAGACAGAGAGCACATGACTTACCCCGACGCGAAAGATCATCGCGGTCCTGTCCCAACTGATGAAAACCCCATTCCATCAGACACGACAAGTACAACCCAACCATCTATCCCTCACCTCGACGTCGCAAAGTACTTGCCAGTCGGTGAAAACTGGACGTGTCGCACCAGCGCTCCATGCGGCAACAACTCCTCCGTCAACTCGAGCGCCTTGAGCTCGTCGATCACCTTGGTCACCCGTGCGCCTCTCAGCGCCATAATCCCTGAATCCGGCGCCGGACTCGCAGACGTCTCCGCATGCATGGACATCATCGACGTCTGCCACCACGAGTCGCGACGGGGCAACCCCGGACGCATGGGCGTCGCACGCTTGCTGCCGGTCGTGCGCTGTAACTTGATCACGGCACGAACGGCATTCTGGAAACGCACGCGCGGATCGCGGACGTCGAGGAGGAGATGGGTGTCGTCGTGTTTGTGTTTGTGGCCGTTGAACGAACAAATGCCATCGCTCGACATGGACGGCATGCGTGCAGCCCCGCCTACGCCTATGTTCGCTTCGTCGTCGTTGCTGGCCCCTGTCGTGCCTCTTTTCTTGACTTTGGCCTTGAGCTTGCGCACCTCGGCCAGCCAGGCAATAAAGCGGGTAAAGGAAGCGCGTGTCGCGACGAAGCATTGGCTGCACCATCGCATCGCAAACCGGTGTGCGCGGACGATGCCAAGCTCCGCAAGTTCGTCGAGGATCTCAGTGATGACTTCTCCGAGCCACCGATGGTCTTTTTGCGTCAGGAATGTCCATCGCTCCAATACGAACCAACCCGAGATGGAAATAAGACCAGATGATGCGACGAGCTAACGAGCGATAAAGCAATCGGGGATCAAGACCACGACCGAGATCTTAGTAAAGGGAGAAGATTTACCGTCATGATCACGATGACCGCCGATGTGATGGGATTCTGAAATCAATCACATCAATATCGATATCTGACATCAATGCAGGAACATCTGATATCATACCTGTTTAGAAGAATACGTAAAGAGCACGACGCCAGCGGAAAAACAGGCGATAGCAATCACGAGAAACACCAGTGGAGACCCTTTCATATACACGAGCAACCACCAAGGGACTCGGTGCCCAGGCGAGCGACTGTATGGAATCCAAGCGGATGCTCAGTACATGGGAGAGACGCCGAGAGTACGGGAACACGGCCATACTTACTAAATGGACTGTTTCCAGGTAAGACCAAGCAGGCCGTTGACCCCACCGGCAACGCTGAATATCAACGAAGACATCCAAAACATATTGACGCTGTTGGCAAGAATGTTTCCCTTCATATTGCTCGAGCACGCCAGGAGCGACGCATCGACAGCCCCGAAGACGATGGACAATGTCGACACGTTTAACAAGTTTTTGGTGGCATGCTGTTGGTGGAACCAAATGGTAGGTATACCTAGATGGGATCGTCAATAGATGTGCGCCACCCATCAAACACGCGTCGACAACCCACCGATCTCGATGAAGATGGTCAGCGCGGCAGTGATTTCGTCCAGATGACCTCCTATCTCGAACGTCAAGTCGTGGACATACCGCTGCACCGCCTGTGATCGGAACTGGTCTAGGAACACGATGTTATCCACACCACCCATGCGCAACTAATGGCACACTCACTTTTGTATTCGTACAGGCAAGTTGAGAAATACTGCAGTCAAACACAAGGTGAAACGTTGCCAACCTAGAGAAGAGAACACAACATACTTTCAAATCACCTTCAAATGTGCGCATAGACTGACTGATCGCCTCATCGTTGAACTCTTCAAATTCGTTCAGGCAGCTGATAAATGCCCCTACGTCCCTTGCGAGACTCTCCAACTGATGTGGGAGCATATCGAGCTCGAGATTCTCTTGTGAGATGGGTACGGTCGAACGGTTACGCCAATCCTGCCGTCGTTCCATCATGTTGGGATTGATGAGCACCTCTTGGGGTTTGCGCGTGATATGACGGGGGAAGAGGCAGGCGGCGTTTTCGCGGAACAGAAAAAGGATCTTAGCGAGGCGTTCTTGGAGTCCAAAGGCGGACCAGACGATGCCGACAGAGCTCCCCAGTTCGCGTGAGGAGTTTTCGAAATCACGGAGCTGGACGACAGAGGATGAGCATGATACGGAGGGGGAGATAGGTATTCGTACCTGCTTATCAAGCGTCTCGATCCGCCTTGAAGGGCGTGAGTGGCAAGTAGTGGGTAGAAAGCGATGCCAAACGAGCGGACCTCTCAAACTTGTAAAACAAGCCTGCACCAGCGAGTTGCTGCTTTTCGTCCACCGCCGGTGCTGGATCAGTACATCAGCACGATGTGACAAAGAGATGGGGCGAGAACGTACGCTCTTGTTCATCCAAGCCCAATGGCTCACCCATGGCTAAATCAAGTCAAACACGAGAAAAGGAACGTCAGTGCCATTCATTCCGCTCTCCGCGGACGCCAACAAGCGCGACCAGAGTGAGAGACGAACCAGCATGACGGTCGTTGCTGCGCTTCAGCTCGGTGACCACGTCCGCTATGCTATACAACTGCCGCCTCTTTCCGGTCCCAAACGTGCCCGTGCCACCACTGAGGTACGTCCTGGGACTCGCCATGGTCGACGTCGAACGAGGACTCGTCTGAGGCGACCTCGCCGAACCCGAACCGACCAACGTGTCGTCATCCATTTTCGTTTTCCGTGTGTTAACTAGTCGTGTCGTTTTCACTCTTTTCGCTGAGATCGCCTGCGCTCGTGTGTGTTCCGTCTTGTATACCGTGACTTGTTGCCGTGTAGCGCAAATGATGCTTGATTGCCGAACCAAAAGAAAAAGAAAGAAAGAAAGAAAGAAGGCAGAAACAGGGGGCAGAAACAACAAGGATCACCTCGCCGACGTTGATATCAAAACGGGATCAAAACGCGCCTTTCCGAAAGACACGAAGCACCCACGAGGGAGGATGGGAGAATGGAGCGGGGGTGACAGCCATGCGCTAAATATGTACTGGGCCACTCGACTGGATTCGCCGCCAGCGGGCATGTAGGTGAGGCCAAGGCGAACTGCGGTGTGTGGGTCATTTCCAGCCGCTTCACTTCATACGACGCTTGACACCACTGCGCACTGCAATCGTGATCGGTTCGGCGTGAAATTGGGGGAATGGAAGTCGTCCCTAGGCCCTGAACATACAGAGCCACAAGGGAACTCGAGCGAACCGCGCGCACCAGCCCATATTCCGAAATCCCGGGCGCTCCTGGTGTGCTTGATGGTATGGAGTAAGCAAAACCTTGAATGTTGGGCAGACGGACCTGGGTCCTTTGGCGAAGAATCACTCCGTTATCAACTGCAAACTTCCACGGAGCACGATCATCGACAACCGCGGGGATACCTGCCAGATGCTGCACATAAACTGAGGGCAAAGACAAGACGAATGAAGGCAAAGTCTGGAGCTCACAGGCCATCTAGACGGTGCACGTGTGGCAAGTTCCAGTGGCCTCGTTGCAAACACGCACGCCAGAGATGCGCATCGGCGATGGCTATGCGAACGCAAGTCTTTCATATTCGGGAGCTTGCGAGCCTACGTAAAAATTGATAAGCTTAGTGGTTTAAACCATCCACCACACGCTGTCCACACCACATTCATGGATTATACTACTACTGCCACAGGCTCACAGCACACTAGATCTCCTTCGACGCTCCAGAAGTTTCAGCTCCGGTAATCCCCGTTAATCTGGACATACTCCTATAGCGCTATGAGCTTTCTCATGTCTGCGACCCAATGGCTGAAATACTCACATAACTAAAATCACACGTCCAATACCGCGCCTCTTCCTTGCCTCCAACCCCTTGCCCACCGAGATCGACCCTGATTTCAAAGTCTTGTTCCCTGAGTATTTCGCTCGCCCACACCTCGTCGACACCAACAGGCTCGCCGTTCTTGAGCACGACAAGAGGGGTTGGGTCAGGGGAGGTCGGCAATGGGATGAATTTCACGCTAACGAGTGTTGGGTCGAGAGGTGTGCTAAGCGGAGTAGAGCCAGTCGAGGAGAGAATACGACCCCAGCTGGATGAGGTGTCGTTATCAGGCGCTTGCATGCGAGAGCTAGATGGCGGACGACTCACTTTGCATCCTCGCCGTAGAGTGCAGTTTTTACGAGTGCCGAGGTGCTGATGTTTGAGGCAACACGGTGGGCATCTGCGTAAGAAGCTGCGTTCTGATTGTTACAGTTGGTCAGATGATTGAACAAAAGATTGAACCATAGAAAGAATATCACGAACGAACAAATAACATAGGGAACGAACGAAGAAACGAAGAAATCATGACATCTCTCGACTGCGTAAAAGTTGAATATAAGAATATACAAACCCACCTCAACAGATACACCAACAAATTTGGTAGCACCTTCACCATCCCGAACGACGAGCTTGGCTAAGTCGATGGAAAAGGCTGTGAGATGGTCTCTGAATGCATTGTATGCCTTGGGATCCGTAGTTTCGTCAATTTCGGTAAGACTGGATGCATCTCCGTCATGACCGGCACCGTTTGCCAAAACGATGATGGTGTCGTTCGTAGACATGTCGCCGTCGACCGAGATGGAGTTGAAACTGCGCTCTACAGCATAAGTGAGCGCAGACTGTAAACTCTTCGGGGAGACGGGTGCATCGGTGAGAATGAGGCCGAGGAGGGTAGCGTGGAGACCTGTAGGGGGAGGAGGACCTGAAGGAGCGGTAGGGGTAGCGGCAGAAGGATGGACGAGGCCAGCTGACGAGGAGGCGTCGCCCATCTGCGGGTGTATCATACCCGCACCCTTGTCCATGCCTGCCATGCGGTACGTCTTTCCGTTGATCTCAAAAGTGCGCGCACGCAATTTTGGAAACGTGTCTGTGGTCATGAATGCACGCGCCGCTGCTTCATAAGCGGACGGGGTGGATGCGAGGGAGTAAGAGGGGGAAGTGGACGACTGTTGGGTGGAGATGCCGGAGAGGATGTTTGAGATGGGGAGGTGGACACCGATGACGCCGGTGGACATGACGAGGGTGCCGTTTGGCTGAGATGCAGATCGTGGGGGGAAGCCATGAGCGGCGAGGACGGTGTCGCCTGCCTTTACCATGTCCCAAGCATGCTGGGTGCCCTTTTGACCAGTGACCGCGTTCGCACAACCGCTGTTCACGACGACAGCGCGTGCTCGTCCTTGCGATTCTTGAATGACCTGGCGTGAAACGAGGACGGGGGCAGCACGGAATGCATTGAGGGTGAAGCATGCAGCGGCAGAAGTGGGATGGGGAGAGGTGGACAAGACCAGCGCGAGGTCTAGCGGTTTTGGAGATCCAGGCTTTGGCTTTTTCACACCAGCGTGGATGCCAGTGAGAAGGTAGCCTTTTGGGAGGTCCGATTCTGGAATGGGTGCATGCAGATGGTCCTTGGACGGCGTCGGTTTGATGGTGATGGTCGACATCCCCGACGCCGACGAGAGACGACCAACGGGGGGTCTCTTTCGCAGAAAGTTGCCAAGAGACATGTGAGCTTGTCGGTCATCTCGCCAGGAAGACGAACGTTTTCTTTATAGTCGCTACAAAAGTCCGCTCTAAACAAGTCGCCATACCGCAAATGTCGCGCGCACCCGTGCCATCCGACAGTCCCGTGTCATCATAACGACTGTCAGCGATGAACTGGACGGTTATCGGCTCTCTCTCTGCCATCGCTCCGTTACTCCAACGACGCTGCTCGCAAACGGCGCAGAGTGCAGCTCATCGTTAGCTGCATCGACGGTCAAGTCGAACCAAATTTCCACACGCCAGATCTTATACTGTCACACGTTGTCACACATGCCACCTCTGTGACATTGTCACATCTACAGACCATTCTCCCCCTCCGTCCACAGAACACGATCAACGCCCCCGCCTCTCCTCCCCAAGACAAAAAAAATGGGTTCAACGAGGTCTGTACTCGCTCTCATTCCGTACGAGACCGCCAAACGTCGTCCGCTAGCCTTCCATACGGTGGATCCAATGCCGTTTGGTCGGATGTACCTCACGCATCATCTCGCTAACTCGTGTTCTATTGCTCAGACTCTATTCCAAGGGCCGTGTCCTCGGCCACAAGCGTGCCAAACGAAACTCGAGCCCAAACACATCGCTCATCCAAATAGAAGGCGTCGCCACCAAAGAAGACGCCCAGTTCTACCTTGGCAAGGTTGGCCCTCCTCTTCTCTCCCTATCGCACCCTGTCTGATCATCCTTGCCCTTTCAGCGTGTGGCCTACGTCTACAAGGCAAAGCGGGAAATCCAGGGTTCCAAGATCCGCGTTATCTGGGGGTAAACTGTTCCGACTACTCCACCTCTATCGTTTAGCTCATTCCATTTTCTACTCGGTCCACACCTAGCCGTGTGACACGCCCGCATGGCAATTCTGGCGTCGTCAAGTCGAAATTCAGCTCCAATCTTCCACCACGCGCATTCGGCGCAAGCGTGCGCATCGTACGTTTCATTTCTTTCCCGCTGACTTTGCGGTTGAACGCATTGCGCCTCCTAGATGCTCTACCCATCGAACGTCTAAACTGCACTCCCTCTGTCCTTGTTCCCTCGCGCAAAAGGCCAAGGATTCACTTTTTTTAATACTTGTGTTGGTATCGACATGCCCAAGGGCTACGCACATGCATATGAAGCTGACATATATGCAATTAACAAAAAAAGTTCAAAAAACGCCCGCACCCAGATTGTGTTGTGTCGATGCCAGCGCCGAGAATGACTAGACGTTCGAATTGCGTGCTGTCCTGATTCCTATCAGGATCGTTGATCGGGCGGTGCACCCTGGTACAAACGAGGTGAGCCGGCAGAACAAGTGAGACAACAGGAGACGTCCGCTAAGCAGGTTCATGCCTCGAACGAGTGAACACCGATACTTCCTAAAACATGAACCTAGTGTTTGCACGCTGCGGAATATGTTCAACAAGTTGGGAGAGCTCAATCAGCTCCCGATTGAAATAGATCTCCAGGTTGGGGGGCAACGTCGTAAGCTCCGAACGTCATTGGAACACCATCGCTCACAGTACTTGAAACTCATATGTCTCCTGAGACGCTTACGACGCCTTGCATCTCTCACCGGTACTCAAGGGAACCACCCCCTTAAATATGGAAGCAGGAAGAAGAGATTTCTCTCTTGGTTTGCCACTCATCGTTTGTGGGAGAGTGGGCTGAAGGCCCAGACGAATCGGAGGCGACTCAACTCGAGGCCTTTGAAAGTAACACACATGTTAACTGGATCAAGATCAGTAACAAGAACTACCATCAATATTGGAAGATGACCCCTTATCCAATTTATGTATATAATTCGTCAACCAAAATAGTCCTAAGGCCCCTCATGGGATCAAGTATAAGTCACGTAGAGACGAGCGGGGGGCATTCAGGCGCGACGAGCACATGCCCATAGTTGGCCGCGATCCATAGCAGCACGCCGTTGGACCAGCCAAAGCCCACTTGAACGGCATATTCGCCCCCTGACCCGGCGGAATCGATGTTGAGATTGGAGTATTTCTCAAACATCTATGATCGTCCATAATTGGACGATGTGAGCAGAGAGAACAAGTATATGAACGGCGATGCCGCTTACGTTTCCGGTGTTGTTGACGCTGTAGGTCAGGTTGAGTTGTGAATTAGGAAGGCGGGTCAACATGCCTGGAATAGACCCTCCACTTGCGTGCCTGTTCGTTATGGCAAGGATAATCCATTGTGAGCGCTGCAACGTTGAATATGTATGGATATGCTCACCAGCTGCACAAGGCACTCGTAAAGTACCTGTTCGCTATCTCGCGCCTGAGGGTGGCCGCCCAGCCCTCGCCCACCATAGCGTTCCCACCATTGACGACGGTGCCATTCAACCGGTTCACGTCGGCACTGGGCCCTGTCGCAGTGACATTGATCTGACCATTATGATATGGTTGCCCGGGGAGCTGGGCCTCTGTGAAATTGAGCTGACCGGCCGGGACGAGATCATACGTCGACTGTCCGGAGCGAGGCGTAGGGAGAGGGCTGGTCGTCAGACTGACAGGCAGCGCCTCAAGCGCGGCGATGATAATGTGCTGGTGGGGAGGCCATGCGTTCGGTGCGTCCCTGAGGGGGGCGAATACATGATCAGGAAAATCAACGAGAACAACCGGGTGATTGTTTGCCTACCACTGCAAACCAGACCAATCCAAGAAGGTAACCGGGAAAGTACCATTGTACTTGTTCATGACCAAGTTCACGGCTGCAAAATAACCAAAAGCGTTTTCCTGGGATGTCAGGATCTGATGGGGAATAATGTCATTCCACAACGGGTAGAACGTCGCAACCGTAAACATGGAATTGCGTGAATTCGAAGTAAGGTTGAAGTCGTAGAACGCAAGCTTTGACGAGTCCCACATGAGGTCTAGAATTCCAGCATGCATCTTGTCAGCAATCTCGAGGTGGTTGGCAACAGCTGTCGCGTTCGAGGTTCCGTATAGGTTGGCCAAAAGGACGTGGGCTTTGTCTAGAAGGAAGTCAATTATCTATCCGAGGAGGGCCGACCACACTACTGACAAAGTATACTGTTCAGACAAACAGGTATAGTATTCCAGATGTTCAGCGTACGAAGTCCGGCATTGCCAAGTTGTGGGACACGCTCCCACCGGGAGCTAAAGTCCCACCCAGATTCTCCCCCGGAGGCAAGCCCGCCATACAACTCGGCAGCTTCTGAGTCAGTGAGAGGTGTCAATAGCGTGGGGTCATGGACTGTCAAGTAATCCTCGATGTACGACTCTACTCGCGGCGCGCTATTGATAACTGCATAACGTGCCATCGAGTAATTTTTGCCCGTGTAAGGGCTTGTCAATTGAATCGTCCGGTGTTTAGACCACCAAGCAAGTTCCGCCTGAAGTATTTGGGTGAACAGGTCAACCTCTAGAACAAAATACGCACTTCTGCACTAGGCAGCCCACGCCGAAGAATCGACGTATCACCTGTAGCGGTAATGTAATCTGAAAGCATCTAATCGCACAATAGATTCAATCCAGGAAGACCAAATACTAGCAACCTACGCGGACGAACATCGGTGGCTGAGAGCGGTTCAAGTCTGCACATGTAAACTCACATAGATTGGTGCGGTAGGAAAAGGGATAACTCACAGTACGTACGACCTCCATTTGGTATGAATCCAAAAGTTTCTATCTCGTCCATGAAGTTCTGTAATGTGCCGTTGACGGTATCATACAGCTGCGATTGTAGTAAACCCTGGACAATCCAGTAGCTGTCCCAATAATCTAAAGAATACGTCAGCCCCCGATCAAATATCAATCAAGGAAACTCAAACATTGTTCTCGGAAGCGTGCACCAGGAACGACAAAGCTGTAGTTGAGAGGGATAAAGGTACTCTGACACACTCCACCGGGGTATATGCTACAGAGAGCGGATCGATTGACTGTTCTCGCGAGTTCATTCCAATATCCATGAATGATTTGCGCGAACGCCCGCAGTAAAGGGTCGGTGACATTGCTCAGGAATGGTGGATTAGTAGTGAACCCGGGCAACGAGACATCTCGGAGTTCAAGACCTTCCTCTAGAAAGTCATTGTCCATGAAAATCATGACATCGCCATCGGTAATTGTAGAGAGATTTAACGCAGCGAAGTCGGCGAGGACTTGCTGAGAGGATTTGCGTGTGGGCTTATCGACGATCGTCTTCGCATCGGGGTACAACTGGGCAAGATTCACGGTTTGTAGTAACTATCTCATGGTTCAGGGATAGAAATCAGTTGTTGGGTTGTCGAAAATAAACCGTAGAGAGCGTACTGTTCCCGGACAAAAGATTTGGCCAATGCACCAGGGCTGGATGGGAGGAAGCGGGGCTTGCGAAGGAACCAAGGTACTAAGAAGGGCTGCAGGAGGGACGGTGGGAGTCGGAGTTGCCGTGGTGGTGGGCGTGGTCGTTGTTTGGGATCCATGATAGGCACGGTGGGCCAACCCGACGAGGGCATTGGCAAGTTTCAAAGACGGAAACATACAAAGACTGGGAAGCTCCAAACGTCGAGGACCGGGGTTATTTCAAACTTGCGGCACGTCCGTGCGGAGGTTAACGCCTGAGTCTCTTGGAGAACGGGCAGGACCATCGTCCCCCATCGCAGCCTTATAGGCCAACGGCCCTTCGACACAGATGGCCAAGGGATATCAACCGGATTCGGGCGGCCTGCAGCCAAGTCTTATCACGGGCATTGCCAGTGCGCCAGAAGGGCAATCCTGACGGTAATGGAGACAAGTTCGCCACTGAATGCGCTCCTCGCTCGCTCAATTCACCAATTCGTTCAGCTAATGGAACGTAGCGGGTAAATGTGGGGAAACCGCGGTGCTTACCTGTGGTTGGTTTTGTTGGCAGGAGGCGGCCATTCTGCTAATAGCAATTGCTGAGAGTTACTGGGGTAGCAGAAATGTCGTGCAGGAGTCGGAGAGCCAAATCACGCAAAGATGCACGAACCCAAGTCTCGGAGCTGTACATACGTGATGTACATGGCCTTAATTTGCGAGTCATCAAAAATCACCCAGTACCTTCTGCCGTTTCGCCGAGTGACGCCAACTCAAGCCATTTGGGGGTATTCTTTAGGCGTGGGTGCACTGCTGTGTCGACCTACGGCATGGGCGCCGATGCTAAAAGGTGGTGACGTGCGGTAAAATGACAAGCTCTGTCACGCTCAATCTCGTCAACCGGCTCGAACTACACGTCATCACGCCATGCTATCAACCAAGTTGAAGAGGTTTGCTTGCTGGCGTCTTCCACGGACCACAGCAACCACTCATCGAAAATTACACGTCATACGCCCGTGATTGCCTTTCTAGGAGTGTAGATGGATAATCATGCCTCCCAGGGAGCAGATAAAACGGCGGGGTTGGACCACCATCCACTCTCATAACATATCCACCCTCATCAACTTCATCCACTGCAATGTCAGATTCTCGTGTTTGGCTCAGTGAGTTGAACTTGCATGTGGTCGCTCTGACGCCCTCTGATCTACTTCGTACGCGCCAATAGTTACAGGTACATCCGCCGGCATCGGCCAAGCCTCTGTCAAAGAGGTGATCGCAGCTGGCGAACGTGTTGCTGCTATCACACGCAAAGCATCCAGCGTCGCCGAGCTCAGTGCAGCTTACCCCTCCGATAAACTCTTTGTCGTTGAATACGACGTCGGAAACCCTGCACACAGTGCCGAGGCGCTTTTTGAAAAGGTCCACAAGCACTTCGGCCGCATCGATGTCGTCCTAAACAATGCTGGGTATGGTCTGAACAGCGTCGTCGAGGGTACAAGCGACGAAGACGCACGTTATCAGTTTGAGGTCAACTTCTGGGGCCCCGTTCGTCTCAGTCGCGAGGTGGGTACCTACCTGCAGATTCACTGATGGATCCATGTCCTCTGACCATCACGATTTTCAGGCCGTCAAACATTTCCGCGATCACAAGACGCCCGCAGGCCGCATCCTCAACATCTCCTCCGCTGGTGGCTTCAACGGTAACCCCACCCTTGCGTACTACTCTGCAAGCAAGTTCGGTACGTTCCTTCTATTATAGCCACACAGGCCTATCCGAAAGCTGAATTGCGCCTCTCATAGCACTTGAGGGATTCAGCGAGGCCCTTCACAAGGAACTCTCCCCCGAATGGAATATCAAAGTGATCTCCATCCAGCCTGGAGGTGTGAGGACGGAATGGGCCAAGGGCAACATGGTTGACCGCGACCTTCCTCCTGCCTACAGCGCCCCTGACAGCCCTGCCAACAAAATGCGCAACCTTTACAAGGATGCTCACTACACCGGAGACGCCATCAAAGGCACGTGTTCAACTGTTCCTCACTCAATTGGTTGAACTGATCCACGTTGTTTATACAGTCAGCCGTGCGCTCATCTCCATCTCTAAGGAAGCCAACCCACCTCTCAGGTTGCCGTTGGGCTCCGACTCGCAATACATCATCCTCAACAAGCTCGACGAACTCAAGAAAGACGTCGAGAACTGGGATAAGTTGAGCCTGTCTACGGTCGCGGACGATGCAGATCCTCTGTTCTTTAAGAAGCTCCGCGGGGTGGTGGTCGAGAGCTCTTAGGAAAATTGTTATATTGCTTTTTCACGTTGTCCAGTCATGTGTGTACGATAAGTCAAACTGTAGAATCAATTTCATCCGAAATCATCGTTTTGGGAAAACAACCAAGTTCAAGTATTTGGTCCATGGCCTTTACCCCTCCCAGTTTCTGCATGGATCTGAGCCCAAGATGATCAATGATCAATGATCATGAAGTAAGTATTCTACAATATCACGACTGAAAAAGCAGTCGGGTTACCACGGCACGAGTGCCGATCCATAATGCGACATGATGGTTCTGTCACATACTTGAGACATTGAATCACTCGCTTGACACGAGTCCGAGGACCTCGAACTTCGGATTTGTCTCCGCATTGGCACAGATCTGATTTAGATCCTTGTCATATCTCGTATTAGTTCATCAACGGAGTTTAAGGTCCCCGCCTGCCGACAGTCCCGGACCTAGCTTTATCTAAGCGATGTTTTCTTTTTGTTATGGGCCCGTCATGTCATCAGTCACGGTCTGCCGCAACAGCTAATAACCTGACCTCATCTCAGCCAGCACACAAACGATCCATCGGTGGTAGGCACATGCTGGAATATGTCCTTTTCATCTTTTCGATGCAACCCCATATTGTGGCATGGCCGAACGAGTTAACTCAGTGATGATCGGCAGTCTTCACGATACTGTAGCCATGGAAAGATATCCGCACATCTTCTACATGTCACTGATCTTCATATCTATATAGTGTTAGAACGACACGTCCTCACACCGTTGTCGCACCGAGTTCTTATCAGCCAAAACAGGTAATACAAGTAGTTACTAGTCACGATGTAAAAGATGAAGTTCAAAGGATGGTACTTAAAGTGTTGAGAAGGTTAGACGGTGTAGGCGTAAGTGATTTCAGGAACGAGATGATTTCTAGAGTACCAGGTTTGCATTAATCGCTGTTGGCCAACAGTGTATGTCCTTCCAGGGACATTATCTTCTAACAACCTAAGGGTCCACGTTTAATGGGGAGGCATAAATAAAACGAGAACAATATCTCTCGTGATGTACAACCTCCTGAAGAGATAGGTCACACCTGAAGGCCTGATGTTTCCCTGCAGGGAAGGAGATATCGGGCCGTAGCCACCCAATGAGTCGAAACGAGGGGCATCAGATTGATCACGTTTTTGGATGGGAATCGTTGCAGTCTACGCAACAAATAAAAACATGCGTCAGTCATGCTCTGCCAAGAATGAGCCCCAAACGCATGGGGAACTGCAAAAACACACGCACCTTTCAGTTGCCACCGCAAAAGCCCGACCCGCGAGCTCCAGCACGTGTGTCTGTCCAACATGCGCTGCGACGAAAAAAATCGGTCGCATCGTTTGCACGAGAATTCGCATTGTTTTCCGTGCTGCGACACTTCGTGACGCAGACGATCGTGATGCCTCGTAAACGACTCGGAACAGCCCATCGTGCAGGAAAAGTTCTTGCGCGGCTTCGCAACGTGCGTCTTCATGTGTAACTGCTGCGTGTACAGACTCTTCAGGATCCGATGGCATGTCGCGTGTGGACAGGGATACCCCTCGCGCTTGTTGCTCTCCCGAGATGCCGGTCGCGAATCGGGGGCAGAACTGTCCGAGATGGATGGAGAGGCCGTGCGAAATGCGTCATAGAGTGATGATTCTTGATTGATATCGCTGCTCAGAGCCGGGGGAATGGCGGATTGATCACCTTCGATAGAAATACTGTCTGTGGTCCATTGTGATGCTATCGACAACACAGAATGTTGTGACAGAGGAGGATTCTGTGCAGAAGCACCGGACCCAGAAAACATCACAGTGGTTGGGGGGGATGCAGATGATACAGAGGCATCGATGCTCTCTTCGAATGCTACATGATTCATCAAGTGTAAGTGGGAACCAGCATCGCCGCAATTTCGCTTAAAAATCACCTTGGCCATCAATCATCTTGCTCGTGGACTCCGATGGATAGCATTGGGTTATGTCGATTCCTTGGTGCCTTTCCGGGTCGGCTGAAATGTCATCAGAAGTAGACAATACGGAGCCTAGCCATCGTCATTTACCATGAAGGTGATCGGCGTTATGCTGGAAGCCGCTATATCCAGAAAAATCATACAGTTCATATCTCCCCGAGTCTACTGTTGGATATACGTTACTTGACGACACGAGGAAGGCTATCGGCTTCAGTCTTGCCTTCAAATATAGAACCAGAGGTAATCAACGATAGTGTTTTCGAGATGGGTGACATCAAACTTGGTTCCTGGGGCGATTGTGAACTTTTGTCTCGTGGCACCTCCCAAAGTGACGCTTGGCTCAACAACTGCTCAGGCACTGGTTCCTGGTTGTCAGGCTGGGGGTCGTATGGGCTGCTAATACGATCCTGATTTCCGTATCCGCTTGGCGTAGTGAAAAAACCTATCGTCCATCAGGGGCTGTCAACATCGTTATGAGGGAACACTGGTACCTTGACAACTTGAATGAATGTCTGGAAATGATGCCGATGAACTCTTGGCGGTCGGGCGCGCATAGTGCCGGTCAGGTCCGCCTTCCAAACCAAACAATGCCGGAGCAAATTCGAGAGCTGGAAAGGATGTAAAAAACCGACGCCGTCACTTTCGCCGTCCAAGTAGAGAAACACCAGAATCGAACAAACCTTGACACACATCTACGGACTGCGGCGCAGAATGTGCAGCGTCATTCGTGCAAACCCGAAGGCACATGCTCGACGTGCCATCCCCAGACGAACTCTGCAGCATCAACACCAAGTTTCCTGCACCATAAACGTACTGCAGGGGGGAAGGGCCGTCTTTAATGTTGTAGGTAAGGTTCCCGCTCGACGGGTCGATCCCGATGTCCAATTGAGAGCTGAGAAGCTTCGAGACGGGAATGGCAAGAAGCATTCTGTAGCTTATAGTAGACCACGAAGGCGACCCAGGGACTTTGGATTCGTGAGGTATGCAATGGCCTAGAACGAATGGGAACGCGACAGTTATATAGTGGATTGAGCGTCCATGCAATACCGACGAACCGGAGCCGTCACATACCGGAATGAGAGGTCGGCATTGGATGGCAGGCCATAAGGATATGGATATTAAGTTTAAGTTGTATTCAGGCCCTTCTTGTGATCCATACGCCCAACATCGGAGGTAGCGGAGTAACATACCAATATGGTCTCAACACCGTATCTTCCCTCCCATTGCCTTGATGTGTGGTGCGCAACTGTATTGCTGTGAGATTTTTTTTAACCAGAGGAGTACAACTTGACATGACGCATCATGATACATACCTGTGTATAGTGACTATATGCCGTATCATTAGGCTCTGCACTCGAGTGGTATGACTGATGAGTCTGGAGATTGTCTTTATGTAAACATTATATGCACATAGTCAAGATCGTTCTCCTGAACAAAGTGGTTCGGAATCCTAATTCAGTCCATTTGAATTCGTCGTTAATCCACTCTATATCCACCAGTTCATGTGCTCGTCAAGATGACCAATATGACACTATAAGACTTGAAGAGGAACATCATACTGATTGTTCCAATGGAACGATCATTCACGATTATTTCCAGGAAGGACAAAAAGGCAGTGTTCAGATGATGATTAGAGCTACCACTCAAAGTGCTAGCCTACTATGTACTCACTGATTATTGCCCACCATTGGCATCTGGCACGCGATCGTAAATATCAGAACTTCGCCAACTGGATCCCAAACCCCATTCAACGAACAGTGCATAATATTGCCAGATAGTACTATCCCCCAGTGACCTCGTAAATGATATCAATCACCATCAATGTCCGTAGAAGTTGCCGTGAGAGTTCACATTGACTCATACCCACTTTGAACGCGCGTTTCAGGCCAATTCGTTCAGTACACCGAGTAGTAGCATAATCAGAATAGACTAACTCGAACACCAACCAACGATAACGTGGGCCTCGGAGGTGGCCCTAATATTTGACGACAGTTGGCGGAGAAACACTATGGTCACGTGTCCGACAACAAATCATGAAGGATCTGAACATAGACAGGCATATATGTATAGCATAGTCTGTAAAAGGACTGGAAAAGGCGAAAATCACGCACATACGACAGTACCGCAAAGGAAAGATTGACAGCCTGTCACAAAAAACATAAACACATGGCGAATTGAAACAACCACACTATCTCCAGTTTAGCTGCTTAAAGTTTAAGCCATTCTACCAAAGTGGAGATAAATATGGAACAACTGGGCAATACCCTGGAGTCCAGGGGCAACTCTTCCTGATTTAGCTATCCGACATTCGTTGGAGTGCACTGATAGGTTTGCAGGAGTGTTTGCAACGAGAGTAACCGTGACTTTTTGAATCTATTCAGGGTGAACTACGACGATACTTAACTGGGTAAGAGATGCCCTTGTCTCTGCCACGTCCCCGATTTCACGAATGTCACGGAAGGTAACCTTGACAGACTCCTTCTGGTCCTGCCGTTCGCGCCGGCGTTTTTAGTGTGCAAAGCCACGAGTCGGCAGTACCTGTGGGCTGTAACTGTACGGTATGGTGTGGCGCGGGTCTATCGTATTCCGGAGGAAACATGTACTCACGGATAGTATCTAATCATACGAAATACATCACATTACCTAGCTCCAGTGATACAGTCGACAATATCCCCATTTATTCGGATGTGTTTTTTCATACAATGTTGAGGGAAGAACCCACACTTTCCTTCATCTGACTAGTCTCACGTAATACTTTGCATAGTTGCCTTGGAAGTGAGAAAGCGAGTCTGGACCGTCAAACTACCTGTCAAACTGGATCAGTATGCACCACGACGAAGGCGTGATGGCTTACAAGCGAGATGGCACTGAGGTGAGGGCTCGTCTGAGGCAGTGATTAGAACATGTTTGAACAGCACATCACACCTTCGTAATCACCTTCACAACCCTGGGAACAAACATTCACACTAGTGGTTCACCCTCACATCCAAACTGTGTCATGAGCATGCCTGCAATGCAGAAGAGCGTAGAATATGCAAGATACATACCACGTAAACGAGTTAGCGTGAAGAACACGATTTCTTTGAAACTACACAGTATGAATGCATGGTCGCAAATCCCTGCTTGGAGTTCTCCTTAGCGCACGTGTACATGGCCGCACGATATCACGTAGAACGGGTGACTGGGCCATGAGGAACTTGGTACGGGCGCGAGTGAGTGGAAGCGAGTGGAAAATCAACGCAAACCTGCCGGGTATTGTCATACGCTCCGGGTGTTGCAAACGTGTGCATTAAGAGCCGAACTGACAGAGGTTGATAATTACGATACGAAAAGTGTGACATCTCATCCCAAGTTTTGAGATGGAACAGTGCTACCTGAAGCCAAGGAAATCAGAACACGAAAATACTACAACTTGAGATAGATATGACACGGACCGCACGAATCACTGGTAGGGGGGAAGTGACAGTAAGACTCCGCGGGAAGAACACTCCAGAGACTTTAAACAATGACTCTCTTTAAGCCTGTCTCCAGCAATGTTGTGGGCAGACTTATTGCAAGCTACAGTCTTCTGAAAAAATGGCTAACTGAAAGTTAGTAGATGAATATCGGAACCGGGCAAAATAGTGCTCACCGGTAGGTTGGCAATGCAGTCCCTCGCCTAAGACACTGGCCTGTCCACAGGTTGATCGCAACTCTAAGGCGGCACACATCCAATGAGAATTCTAAGTTGGTGTGGGTAGCAACAGCTCCGAGCTGTGAGTTGGCAGAAGAATAAATGGGAGAATCCACGAGGGCTACTTTGAACTGTCCAGTGTTCGATGGAGCACCAATACGAGAGCAGCCACGTCGGATATAGATAATCATAGTTCAGATAACACAGCGGAACACGTTGAATAATGCCATGCCGTCGAGCGTCTGATATGCAACAAAATTTATCGGTGAGCCTCACTCGGCCAATGAAGCGAGCAGCTGGATGATTGCCTTCTTGAAGTCGTCCGTCACTGGCATGAGTTTGCCAATTGGGATCCGTAATTACATAAGTTGTGCAGTCACAGCGTTTGCCATATCTGGCCTCCGTGACTACGCAGTCGGCCCCAACGACCAGACGAGCGCACCGAGTGGTCAGCGCTGTACTTCAAAGTACAAAATTGAATGCAACGCGGGTATCACTAAAGAGAGACACGTATTCCCACGTCAATGGCATGCTACCGTCCGGGTGTGGTCTTGGCAGAGTTTGGGCCTCCAGCGACCCCGTATGGATCACGTCGGTATGGTGACCCTCCTTCATCCTCACACCCTCGGAAGAGGACGGATCGGGTTCATGGGTGATAGTCCACACACGGTAGCGTTCCGACTACTGTTCACTGAATTTTACCTTCCAAGGGAACGGTGCTGCATAGTAGCAGCTTAAACTCGTCGGACTTGCTTGAAGCCTCTGTTGCACCCGACTGCTTCTCGGGCCACCAACGATTCTCTGGGAACGGATAGTGCGTCCGAACACCCATCCTGAGAGTTGACTCGATCGATCTGCTGTCGACTCTCATGCGGGCTGGGGTCCCCTCAAGTGTTCGTGACTTTGGAAAATCAGGGATGTCACGCAGTGTAGTAACTTCGCTCATGTTGGTTCGTCCAAGTCCAAACAGATCCTGGTCTCAAGTTGAACGATGCGAGTCAGTGTCATGACCAAAGAAGTTCCTTTGTCCCTGAAGGCACTATGCAGGTCAAGTCTTGACTGAGATTCCAGGAGCGCTCATCATCATCGTGAATGTGGCTGGAGTTGTCATAATGGCCGTGGCTCGTGGCAGCGCTCGCAAGGACACAACATACCTAAGCTTCGGAATATTGAAACCGTAATGAGCCACTCTGGACCTCCCTAGTAACTCAGCCGTGCACAAAAGCACGGGCATTGAAAATATCGCTGAAAACGATACACATTGAGTGGAGGAATAAACTGTCACAGCCGCAATTGAACAATACCCAGGGAAAGTGTTAGTGGTGTCCACCAATCATTCTGGAGCCTCGCACTGCGTATACGCGTTTGGAAACAACTACCTAACTACCATGCTTCCACATGGAGCAAAATACAGATAAGTTACAAGAAGTCCTGTGCAAATAAGCGAATGTCGATAAATGATAGTCTACTTTAGAATGAATTAGGTGCGCCAGGTCCAACACCATTGAATGATTCGGATTGTAAGTGTCACGTGCCAGTCGAGAAGGCCTGCCAGGTGGGGCGGAATCAACTCCTCGTTGACAATGATATGGTGGATAACTGGAAAACATCCATATTACGTTCACGGATCTTCTTTCTTGCGTTAAGCCTACTCAAATATCCAGAACCCCTCTCAGTTAGATCACAATAGGCACGGTACCATGGTGAAACTTACACGGCCAACATGGAGCTCACATAACCTATACCGAGAAAGGGTTAATGCTGTACCAACCGTTACGAACAAGGAAAAGCCTCACTTCGACCAATCACCAGGCCCATTGCGGCCACCCAAGTATTGTGGCCTTGAGTAAGGTACTTGACGGACGGACGGTTAACAATCGCGAAATGTGCCAACTATTTCAGACGTACCACGATCCCAGTGGCCATGGACACTAGGCTGACGGAGAACAGATGATGAGGCGTGCATAAAACGAAAATTAAGGTTATCGGCTTACCAAGTGAAAACACCCATATTGATTAAGATGACCGCCAGATCCTGAGTAATGGTGCGCAGCCCAGGAATGCTTGATTTCCACAAATATTTGAAGATCGCGGATGTGATAATAAGGTCGCACAGAGTGCTCGCGCAAGCAAATGGCAGTATCAGCTAATATAGTCCGGTGAATCAGTAAATACCTCATTACAAAACGATCATCTTACTCGAGACTGAGTTGTATACATGAGGGACCCAACTCGAGTGCTGTCAAGGAAATAATTCAACCTTGGTTGGCTTGAGCAAGGAGTGCACAAACATGTCAAGGCTGTATACTAAAGTGGGGCTCGCTAAGTCATTCCCAAGGCAGTCCATGATAGTACGCACATGTTCCGAAGACTGATGAATTTGTTGGCCAACAAGTTAGACAAAGCTCGGTGATTGGGTAACGGACTTACCAAATTCCGCAATCGCCAAGATAAACTGTCCAGGAAGAAATATCAAAAACAATCACCGTGATGCTTGGCGACTGACAATAGCGAGGGTTAGAAGCCTGTTTCTCCCACTGACTGCAGAAACGTCGTTATGTGTTAGCGCTCGTTAACAGTAATGACTCACTTATCCATATTCGATGGCCGTAAAAACTGATACAACAAGGTTTTAGCATGTTACATAGAGCCATGGGCTCATACGAACCACTGTACGAGAAAGGGGGTATAAACCTGGTAAGTGGCTAGTGAGCCTAGAACATACGGATCTTAAACGCAAACTCACACCACAGTATATCAGTGTCTGTCGTTAGGATCCGAGTCATGGATAGTGAGTATCGGAGAGCATGCTATCACCTTTAAGGGTCACTTACAACTCCACCCCTCGAAGTCACATAAGTGCAAATCGATTGTGACCTAGATGACCTAGAACTTACCACGAAATTCCATGTAAACAACTCCACGAATCGTTTCGTCGACATGACAAGAACAAGGTCCAAGCACATTCGGCGCTCCCAACCAGGTAACCAGTGTCGATTAAACTAGAAAAGAGTATCATAACAACGCGCGGAAAGATTCATGTCATGATGAGACCCACAAAACAAAGAGCACCTAATATTGCCATCAGACAGATAGTCAAGCGAAAATGAATGCACGCACTAATGCTTTAAGAAAGATGGGGTCGTTTGGGAACCAACAGCAGTAACTGACCAATTGGCCCACTGTGGTACCATACATGCTAATAGATGGATCAGTTTCTGGAGGGGCATGTTGTCGAGTGCACATACAAACCAGATATCGCGAATGCTATCTAAACATGTAAGTGACCAGAGTTTGAATACATTTAGTAAATTCTTTACCTATCAGTTCTGGGGACCATGCCAGGACACTGTCAGACATGGATATGACCGACGCTGCACTACAGGGAGTTGTACGGTGAGTACGAAAGCAAAGTTTAGAGCGCCAGCCTTACCAACCGAGGCTGAGCCTTCTCGTACTAGCCAAGAGTCATCACGTGTACACTATGTACATGTTATGGCTTTGCCCATGACTCGGCATTGATATTCAAGGCACCACCATATAGAAAAAAGACAATTATTCTCGAGTTTTGTTAATAAAACCGGAAGTTTTGCTTTGGACTATACTTTGTAAGTCTATATCGAATTCGGTCAAATAGTATTACCAACCACGATGTTGATGTCAAGTCAATCATTGATCGGAATATGTATATAGACACTTTGCATTCCAGAACTGATCAGACCTGCAGGCACGCCCGTCAGCGTAAAATTTTTGCCCTCACTTCGGAACGATAACCCGTGCAATTTTCACAGGCAAGCGGAGTTTTTGTCGGAATAAATTGGATAGGTCCTCGAGTCCGATATGTAGCAGTCTGACCTAACAACGGCGTCAAGAAGACGATAGTCCGCCATCGACGAGCAATTCGGTCGAGGGTGCACAAGAGTAGAGCATCCGCAAACCCACGGGTGTCTGTTATCACTGGCGCACGGGTGACTGCTTATTCTAGTATAATCATAGTATGGTGCTACTCGTTTCCCCTATCGATAAGTAGTCATCAACAACTGACTTGACAGGGGCCATACTCATATGAATGACGACTGATTGACAAATCTTCGCAGAAGAAAACCTCAATGGAGATGTATGGCACCCATGAATTAATGTTGTACTGTCACGTTCCGTCAGTAGGTCACAAAATTTACCAGACCGTCTATCGACGGCTTGCCTCATTAGACAGGTCTGGGTCCCACTGGCAGACTATGGCGTGGGCTATGTACTATGGTGCATAGGCAACCACGGGTTCGGCTAACCCGCCCTTGATCTGGACCAACGCCATTCGTTACAGTGCTAAACTCAGGTTTATACTACGCTATGACACGGCGATTCTGGCACTATGATGTTATTCGGAAATTTATGAGAGCTACCAGCAGGCCATCGCAATGCGCTGCGGCTATAACAGACCCCTGGCAGTAATCTTCCTCATCACGTAACCATCATGCATCGCTACTAGCGGCCCTGACAATTGTCGCCGCATTATAACTGACGCGATATTTAACTGAGGTCTCGGATCGACGAAGCCAGGAGCTTGATTCAGACCGCTGAACACTCTGACAACCCTCTAAAGATGGTTAGCGCGCCGCGCGAGTCAGAGCTGACTCGATCAAATCACCGTCAATTCCTATCATGCGGGTTCGTTCCCCTCGAGTACCGTGAGGGCTCAGTGCTTGCGACTTCGAAGTCACGAATCAAATGCGAGCGTAATGACAGTCCGAGCGGGAGATGAGTTGTGCTTCAGCCTGAGCAACGTGAGTCGGGATGCATCAGCTGCATGCGATGGTCTTTTGTCCCGCCTACTCCAGGCCAGCACTAGTAGCGCCTGACAGTCAGTCCGGCACATCCCACGGGTTAAATGCAGAAATCCGACGAAGACGTCCGTCCGTTCGTGTATAACAGGAAGGAAACGGCAACATACAAAATTCTTGTACAGACAGAAAAATCCAGGCGAACAATAGTCTGCCTAGACTAGTATTGAAACATAAGGCTCGTAAGTAAAGCGTGACAGTAAAGATACGGAAAGAGGGTCTCGGTAAGCAGGATCAATTACTTGTTGACATTGATAGGGTAGATAGCTGGTAAATATTCACATCACGGTCGCGGATCCTTTTTCTCGCATTGAGCCTGCGAAAATTTAGTTCACCCACTCGACAAGACGACTACTGAACTTACACAGCCAACACGGAGCTCACATAACCTGCATCAACAGGAAAGAGTTAGTGATTAGTACCATAGTACGCCGCGATCAGGCATATTTCACTTACTTCGGCCAAGCACTGGGCCAACTGCAGCTACCCACGCGTTGTGGCCTTGAGCAAGGAACTTGGCCGATCGGTCAACAGTCAAATTTACTCAACTCTCAGAGACATACCACGACACCGATTGCCATTGATACAAGGCTGCAGGGGGGAGGATGTGATGTTAAGGTGTGTACTAAACGAAAATTGAAGTTGTTGGCTTACCAAGTAAGCACGCCCATGTTGATGAACATGATCGCCAAATCGTGAGTAATTGTGCGTCGCTTCAGAAAGTTAGCTTTCCACAGATATTTGAATATGGCGGATGTAATGAGGACGTCGCACAGAGTGCTTGCACAAGCGAATGGTAACACTAGCTATATTGTTACGAGAGATCAGCGAGCAGCTCGATGCAATTTGATCGCCTTACAGGACACTGAGTCACGTAGACGAAGGACCGAACTCGAGTGCTGTGAAGAATGACATCGATTTCGGGCTTGGTCACCAGAAACAAGGAATGCACACACATGGCAATGTTGTACACTAAATCAGAATTCGTTAGGTCATCTTTAACCCAGTGTATGAGAGAACGCACATGTTCCGAAAACTGATGAATTCACAAGTCAGAAAAAGGCTCAGTAATTCAGTGATAGATTTACCAAATTCCACTATTGCTGAGACAAGCTGTAAAACAAAAGGATAAGAAACAATTATTGTGACACTCGGGGACTGACAATTGCAAGAGTGAAAATCTTATTCTTCCCACTGACTATGAGGACGTCATAGTGTGCTAGGCGATTGTTGAAACAATTTGAACTTACTTATCCATATGCGGTGACAGTAAAAACTGACTCAACGACTTTCAGTACACTACTTAACGCCATAGGATCTGACGTACCACTGCACAATAAAAGGCGTGTAAATCTGATAACCGATCAGTGACCTTAGAACTTGCGGGTGTATGGAAACCCACGCCGCAGTATATCAGTACCTGTATTTTGAATCGCAAATAATTAGCACTAGAGAACATATAGTTGCCTTTGAGTCACGTACAACGCCACCCCTCAAGTTCAGGTAAGTGCAAGTTGACTACAACCGACTGGATGATCTAGGGCTCACCATGATAGGCCATCTAAACAATTCAACGAGTAGTTTCGACGGCATGACAAGAACAAAATATAAACGAATTGGATACTCCCAATCAGAAAGCCAGTGTCAGCTATGCTAGATAGTGATGTCATGAAAACGATCGGGATCGATCATAGTGATGAGACCCACAACACGACGAACACCTAAGAAAAGACAAATGAATACACGGTGAAGAGAAAATAAATATGCATACTAGCGCCTTAACAACCCTGTGATCATTTGGAAACCAACAGCAATAACTGATCAACTGGCCCACTGTAGTACCATACATGCTAGAAGGATCAGGTGCTATAGAGGTGCAAGATGTTGAATGTACATACAAACTAGAGACAATAAACGCTGTCCGAACATGTAAGCGTCTGTATCGGGGATACGCAACGGTGATTGATTCACCTATCACTACTGGGGACCATGCTAGAACACTGTCAGGCATTGGTGACTGACGCTGCACTATGGGGTGTTCATCAGAGGACACGAAAACAATATTTATAACGCTTTGCTTACCAACTAAGTTTCGTGGCGGCCAATTGAGTCATACATATGCACCACGTTGTGTGCTATGTACGCCTCGGAAGTTTGTAGTCGGCCCTGACATTCATTTGGCAAAATGGTAGTGGCACCGCTCGGGAATTGCCAAAGACGACCGTTGAGTTCTTTTCGAGTCTTTTTCTAGTCTTGCTTTCAAAGGGCTATACTTCGCTCTTGTATAGTGACATTGGAGTACTCATAAATACTGATCACCGCGACGAGATACTCACTGGTCCGACTCGGAGTCGAAGCCTATCATGTATATGACCATTTTGCTGATGCCGGCACACTAAACTGATGGTTCGGAATTTTTGACCTGCCCCACCGATTTTGCTTTTGCTATAACTTTAACTCGCGTAAACCGTTATTCACTGCGGCGTACTAGCTAGTCAATATGTATTTAACGGATCTTTCACTGCTTCATACGCCACCTTCTGATCGGAATCATTCACCTAAATCGGAACCGACAAACCAACCCCTCGCTCACGCAGTATGTACTTGTGATGCCACGCCCTGGTCAAGGGTTCGTGTCCGACGACACTAATATGGCCATAATCCGCATGGAAGAGCAATAGCAGTGATCTGTGATCTGAATCCTGCCCCATGAGCATGAACTTCCCCCCAACGAGTCGGAGTCCGACACAGGCGGACATCTCCGGAGAGTTGCCGACTCCAAGGGAAATAGTCATGAAACATCTCGACCTGGAAACATCATTGAAGGGCCGCGACTTAAGCATGAAACTGTGGTTCCCATGCACACCCGCATGGCATGTAAATTTCGTCCATTAAATTTGTCTATTCTGTCTAGTCAGAACAAATGGTCCTGTATGTATTTCATTGGTCCATCCGCCGATGTCATTATGTTCCTTCCCTTTTATATACAGTGGCAGGGAGCATCCCCCTAGTGAGTCCCCAAAGTCGAGCACCCGTCCCCTCGCGAGCCATCCACAAATAATCCGGGCATCCAATGGACGCCTGATATTCTTCACACAGCGTGCACACTCCACAGATTCACTGACCGTCGAAGATCCGTGCTGCTGTGACGTAGTCTCACTGCGCCGAAGCCGCTACAGCTGTTTTGTGCGTCAGGCGGCTCGTACAGAGACTCCACATGGATCTCTTCACCCGAACCGACGCTTCAAATGCCCTAAGCGCCTCCCGTGCCATGGCTGCTGTCCTCGGGTGGATGTCCTCCCTCGAGCCGGGTCAAGTGTCATCCTCCGAGCGCAATCCCCCCAGCCCTGTGCTAATTGTCAGGAAGTATGTGACAGTTAGCGTTATCGTATCGATCGCAGTGTCAAAGTGTGGAGGTATGACCAAGTCGCTTTGAAAGGGATGAAGAAGTTCTCTTGGCTCTAGTCCACACTCACTCCGTCCGTTACAAGGCCAGGTTCTTACCGGAGCTAGATGGGTGACAGCGCCCGGGTTGAGCTCGCCGGGCTAGGGATCAGTCATTAATTGAACCCGACGCCACCGGAGACAGACGAACAAACACGAAATGGCATACACCACGTCTGCCGGCATCCCTCATCGATTGAAGGGCGCCGCTTGTGCCTGTGTCAATGCCCTCGTTTGCCGTGGAGATCCCGAACCCACCACGATCGGTTCGCTTTCCATCCCGTCCCCAATCCCTGGGCTGATCCGCTCTGCGCGCGTACCCGCCCTCGGCACGTCACAAAGCAGCCTCTCTGTGGGGACGCCGGCGCCGGTCGCACCGCTTCCTGCAGAGGGTCTACGAACCTGTTTTTCCCGAGCTTAATCGACCACTACAAGCATCTATGCTCGTGCTCATACCCATTGAAGTCCTCAATGTGAATGCGCAGGCAAGTCCAAGTCCAAGATGCTGTGTTTCAACTATCCCTATATTGAGCCAGCGTCATCAGCGACAATAGTTTTCTGTACCAGAAGGGTAAGCTGTGGGCGCCAAAGTTATACGGTCCGCGGGGCGAGTCGCATTAATCAGTGGGAGCGTTATATATGGTGCACCTTTGCACGTTGAACCTATCGCCGAGGACGACAACAATGGAGGAGGGGAAACGAACAATTATAAACACCGTTTCACTCTGCCGAGGATCAGCAGGTCCAAACATATCCAAAAATCGAGGCGTGAATGTGGAACAGATGTTAATGTTCTATCAAAATGATTGAACGAGTCGTCAGAGTCTTTGCACGAGAAACATGTGGCCATGCTGACGGACCAGCGCAAGCCTATCTACGCTATACATTAGTCATGATAAACAGACTTGCAGAGTGGTGCCTCTCGAAGAGAATTCTATACCCTGTTCAACCGGCGTAATAGTTCTTTCTCAGACGTTGTTGTCAGTCATAGACGTAATAATGGGCACGGTGTTTCAGCTGACCGACAATATAGCACAGGTGATGCAAACAGCTTGTACAAAGCGGATTCACATCCCATTATTCCATATCCTAGGAAAGAGTCATCAAAAATAGTTTGATGAGCTCAGATGAAGGGCAAAAACAAACAGTACTTACTTAATTTAGACTCCCGTACTCACGAGCTGACGCCTGAAGATCAGTATGTAGTTGATTTCTAAATGGTTCCTGTACCAATTACGAAGGCAAAAGATGTACCCGATCATCATCCTGCCCTTTCGTAGGCAAGAGGGAGAGATCCCCGGAGAGACCTTAGAGCAAACTTCCATCCACCTTTCCTCGAGCCAATAGCCACAGGCATTCAATGGGGTCCGGCGTGACTTCGCATGCACGAGATCCCTTGCACCAGAGATGTCACATGGATCTCCTTCCTCAACCAGAACTCCGGAAGTCTCCAACCTCCCCGAGGCCAGTGACTACTTTCCCTACAGGAAAACGCGGATCCCCTCCGGCGCTGTCCTTCCAGCCCTTGCGCCGATGGTCCAAGATCATACGATGGTGGGCATCATCGTGTTCGTACCAGACGAGCTTATTGACCATTATTGGCTGGCAGCGTCAATGTGACTGCAGGGGTCCAGTCAAGCTCTCCTGGATCCAGCCCATGCCCACCCCAACATGGTTGGAAGGCAGGCTTACACGAGAGCCAGACGGGAGAAGCACCAGCACCTGTGCGAATGCAACTGTAGACGAATGCACTACAGTTCGAGATGAGGTTTTGCTTCGACTGTTCATCATTAGCGACAACGGGCTTCCATCCCCGAAGGGAAAGCTCCAGATACCCAGATTAGAAGAGCTACAAGGGATGCCGCGCCAAAGTTCACGTGCGACTCGAGTTGCCATGATCGTTACATGACAGTCCGGGT
>JBBPLP010000080.1:27508-59937 GCA_038089875.1 Fistulinella prunicolor | reverse complement strand
TCGTGAATTGGCCAGATGGTGTTGTTCGTGATAGAGATAAAGGGGTATCTGGGCTGAGCGCAGAGGATGCGAACAAACTTTATGTTGCACTTTTTGTTGACCAACAACGACTTCGGTTTATTCGACGTGGTGAGGGTGAGTTATATTGCTGTTCTATGATTGCAGGTCACTCTAATCCACTGTCAGAATCTGCGGAGAACGATGGGGTTGCTTCGCTGGTTCATGCATCAGATTCGATCAAACCTAACGAGTACAATCATCACGTAATACCGATGGCAGGTATACAGCGGAAGTTTGTAACAACTACAGCTCAAACTTACTCCGTACGTCCTGCAAAAAGATCTAAGCATTTATAGCGCTACCCATTATATGTCATTCGTGTGTCGTACCTATTTCATATATGCGCCATCTTCACACTTCACTCAACTTCTTGCATGTTTTCATCCGTAATGGTCACTCTCCATGGTCCACTTGCAGACCTACAATCATGCGATTTTCAACACGTTCATTTTTGTTCGAGCTCGTTGATGACGTTTTTTATATAGGTGATTATTGTAATCTCTGGCTGCCAAGGCATTCTCGTCTTTTGGTATGCAATTTTAGGACTTTGTTAAGTTACCTGCCAATATCCTTTGATGTCGTCGTTTCACCACAGCTTGCTCTCCTCACTCAAGAGCATACACAAGAAATGCCAGCCTTGAGTGATGTGTTCTACCTAGACTCAGGCATCTCAACCAGAGTAGATCCGCTATCTGGTAGACTACGAGACCGTATTCGCTCAGAGCCTTGGATTTCTTGGTTGCTACAAACGCCAAGTCTACCGGTTTGATACACATATTTGGTACCGTCGATCATTTCCTCGCCTTTACTTTGGAGGATGAAATAATTGCACATCGCATTGTGATACTGCATCTCTCGATCCTGCTTGGGGCTTGTCGAGTGGACCAAGGGCGACGAACACTTGTCTAGTACCATCACCCAACATCAGATCGGCATTCTATGTATCTCAAGTTGTACACCGTGCACATCCCCAACCCTGCATACGAGGCCGTTACCATCACGGGCTTTCATCCGTCACTACTGTGCAATCCAGGGAAAGTCAGTCCTAAAAAGACAAAGGCCAACTTTCTCATGCATTTTTTCTTGCATTTGATCCCGAGTTATTGGGTCTGGGTTCGTTAACCTGAGAAAGGGCTGATGAGCTGCTCTCTCACTTTCATGTTCCATATGAATAACACTCACGGCTACCTTCAACCAACTAGTGACCCAAATCTTCAGGGGCTGTTCTCACTGCTAGAATCTGTTAACGCGTGTTCTACGAAATAGGTAAACGAGTCCAAATTCGACCACCGATTCGCAGAGTTCATGCCGCTCAATGAGGAACGGTACGCCATCCTGCCCCCTCGTGACTGGCTGTTGGTATTATATGATGCGCTCATTTTTAAGACCTGGAGGAACTTGCCATTCGTGACAATGATGTATCTGCGTTGTTTGCGTTGTTGCTTTTGATGTGCCATTCATGGTCCAAGCCGGCCCATTTTTCGTGCGTACTGACTTCCCTGCACTGAGAACGCACTGCGATCAAACACAGCTCGTCCGCACCGAGATTTTTGGTGAAACCAAGTTTGTAGGCAAGAGCAGAAGGAGATATCTGTGCCGCTTGTGGAACATTACAATGATGTCGCTGGGCTATTTGTGGGTGACCTGAGGCTATCAAACACAGATCTGCATGACATAAAAAGTGTCTGAAGGGCAAAGATATCGCCACTGCCTCATTGTTGCGTCGTGGTATACAAGCTGTGGTTGTTTATAGGTCAGCGAGTGTTTTCTCTCCAGGCTCAGTCTTTTGGCAACGCACCTTTGGAAGTACGCCAACTCAGGACAGGCTTATCATTGCGCCCTCACAACAAAATCATGCTTCATCTGTCTGACAAGGATCCTCCTCAGCCACTTTTGGTGATCCCGACGCCTGAAGAGGTTGGATGCCCAATCAAAACCCTCGCGTATCTTCCTGATGGACGAGTCATCATCAATGACGACTATGGGGGCATGACTGTGATAATGTGGAACTTGGAAAATGGGGAGCAAGGAGGGACATCGATGGAGCATGTGGAAGAGGTCAGAATGCGCACGCTTGCCTCGACGGGAGATGGCACCAAGATCGTAGTCACTGGCAGTGACAACGAAACTGTCCAAGTGTGGGACGTCGAATCGCACAAACTTCTTCGACAATGGACATACTGCCAGACTAAGCGGCACACCTGCATCGCTATCTCACCAGACGATCGACTCGTTGCAGTTGGCGGTGATGAACGCGTGTGCTTTTACAGCATGCCAGACGGGACACAGGTCCACCATCCCATCGAGGTCGGCACTGGGTATGCTCGTGTTGAAACCTTGTCTTTTTCTCCAGACAGCAATAAACTCGCATGCGTCACACTTGACGACATCCGCGTGTACGATGTCACCACCGGAACACTCATCCTTGGCCCACTTAAAGTGGCCTGCTATAACAACTTGAATTGCGAAATGATTGGTGTGATGTGGTCACGCGATGGAAGTAAACTGTTTTCGCACTGGTTGGGCATCATTCACTGTTGGAATTCCACCTCAGGAGAACAAATTGGACGCTGGACAGGTCACACATGCTACATAACATCTCTCTCCCTCTCTCCGGATGGATCTATCCTTGCCAGCGTGTCCTGTGATCGAACTATTCGTTTCTGGGACACTGCTTCCGGTAATCAGGTTGGACAGCCTCTACAACACACCTCTATGGTAAACGTGGTTTGTTTCTCTCCCGATGGCGAATTCGTTTCATCAGCAACAAATGATGGCGAGATATATTTGTGGCGAGCACCACGTTGGGATTCTGTCATTAGTTCGGTAACGACCCTTGTCATGTACGCCTACAAATGTTCATCACTACCTTCACTGCACAGACAGGATATGGGTGCACCCCCATCAATTGTTCGACGGACGCCCAACCATCAACCTACACTTCTCCTAAACAATTATCGGGTGCTACCTTTGTGAGCAATTTGCTGCCATCACGTTCCATGTGCTGATGTCTCTTCGCGGCCATTCACAACGCCCTTTGCATTTCATTCGGTGCCCAACTCATTCTCGATTCCTATTCAGGAACCAAACACCACTGAAAATGTTTACTTGGAAACATCATCCGAGTCTGAACAACTGTATTTGCAGTCCATCCTTCCTGATTCCTCTCTCAGCCCTGATGAGTCCCAGCTCATCTTCGAACTCAAGCTGCGTAAACTGGTATGGATTCATACCCATTCTCCATGTACAGTCGCTGAGCCATTTTTGGCAGTTCGATCTTGCGATTGCAAAGGGGTATTGTGTCCCACCTGACTTCACACCTTCGGCCTTACCTGTTTCGTCGAGTGCAGTGGAAATGACTATTTTGCATTCCAAGTTAGTACATCCTTTTTTTTACCCCATACATCCTCCCAATGCTTCTCTTGTTGTCTTTGAGTGGCCTTCCTACCGTGCCAAGAGACTTGAGTCTGAACTCGTTCCTCGTTATTGTGCTGCAGGAATTCTTCCCCAGTTCAACCCTTAACATCAACATTCTGTTCTGGATCCAGTAGAGATCATAAAAAGATGCGTAGAATCGATAAAATCAAGGAAAGGCTCGTCGAGATGCTTCGTAAGTCATTCCATGACATGAACATGGATCCAGTCAGCGGCTTATTGACCATGCAGGCGACATTGGCTTCCAGTTGTCGAATGGTCGACTCCCGTGGTTCACGCTTGAAACGGACCTTCAGAAGAAAGGATATTTGATCGTGAATTGGCCAGATGGTGTTGTTCGTGATAGAGATAAAGGGGTATCTGGGCTGAGCGCAGAGGATGCGAACAAACTTTATGATGCACTTTTTGTCGATGGACAACGACTCCGGTTTGTTCGACGCGGAGAAGGTGAGTTCTAGGGCATACACGACACTACGATTATTGGAGGGTTGATTCATCTACCATCAGAATCTGCGGAGAACAATGGAGTCACTTCGCTGGCTCATGCGTCGGGTTCAAAGGGACCTCACGAGAGCGATTACTCCTTCATACCGACGGCAGGCATGCAACGCAAGTTTGTAACAACTACAGCTGAAGCGTATGCAGGGCGTTCTCCAAAGAGACCCAGGCATGTGTAAGGCTTATCCTCTCCGCTCCATATGCACGACGCACGCCAATAATTACCCTCACTTCCGGGCTCTCTCCCAATCCCAACGTGCACCTCATTGCCTTCACCCATCTGGCCATCACACAGCTATATAAAACAGGATATTGTAATCTACATAGTCCGTTGAAGATCTTACAGTGATATGTTGTGGGGAAAGTTGTAGGGTTCAGCGCTAAAACGGTGACGTGCGACAAGGACAGCCACTACATGTTACATGCCTCAAGGCCTCGCTGCTACATCATTGCATATAAGCTGTGGCAGTCTGGCGGCACCATCTAGCGTTTCTCTTCCTCAGTCTTTTCCTCACGCCTTTTTGCAAGTACGCCCACTCGAAACTTGAAAGTAGCCAGTGTACCACTAACTGCGTTCACAACCATCATGTCACCAATTGTCACACCACGACCATCCAACAACGATGAACCCCGCCTACTTCTTGTGCATGATTCCTTAATCCGGACGCTCGCGTATCTTCCCGATGGGCAACGAGTTGTCGGCGGCTCTGAAGACGCAACTGTGAGGGTGTGGAGCTTGGAAAACGGGGAGCAAGAAGGGACGTCGATGGAGCACGAGGGAGGAGTGTGGAGGCTTGCCGTGACGCGGGATGGCACAAAGATCATCAGCAGTGGGATCAAGGGGGGAATCAAGGTGTGGGACATCGAGTCGCACGAACTTCTTCAACAATGGGCCCATCCGGGGAAGTACCCCGAGGTTGCTATCTCACCGGACGATCGACTCGTCGCGGTGAGTAATAATAAAAATGTTTGTTTTTACAGCATGCAAGGGAACGAGGACAACCAGAGTCCCATTGAAGTCGGTGCTGGTGTTTATTCCATGGCATTTTCTCCTGACGGCAACAAACTCGCGTGCGGCACTGGGGAGGGCGTCCGTGTGTTCGGTGTCAACACCGACACTCTCATCCTCGGTCCACAGGTTGGTTGTGTGCGATGGTCACGTGATGGACACCAACTCTTCTCTTCCTCGGCTCACGTCCAAGACATCCGCTGTTGGAGTTCCGACACAGGGGAACAAATCGGACACCCTTGGACTGGTCACACCCATCTTATAAGCTGGATCTCCCTTTCCCCATGTGGACTGATCCTTGCCAGCGCGTCCTGGGATAAAACTGTGTGCTTCTGGGACACGGCTTCCGGTAATCCTATTGGACAATGTCTACAACATTTCGGAAATGAAGTGGTCACGGTTTGTTTCTCCCCCTCTGGTGAATTCGTGGCATTGGCAACGTGGAATGGAAAAGTATATCTCTTTCGGGTACCATGGTGGGTTTCCATCGAGAACCGGGTGACTGTTCCCTGCTAATGTGTTCTAACCTTGTCACTCATTCTTCGCCATTTCGGTCACAACAGCGTCAATCGTCGAACTTTGAGTATGTTGTTTCGGGAGCCGGTGGTATAGTTATCTGATATTGTTTCTTCGTTCAAATTAACTTCTATTAGAGCCGATATCCCCCCTCCACCAGATCTTACATGCCATCTTGTGAGAGCTGATGATCAGTATTGCGCTGGAGGAGGTTTTGGAGACGTGTATAGATGTTGGTACCATGATGAATCGCCGAAGGAGGTTCGGGCAATTTGCTTAATTGAGGCTACCCTCTATTTACTTTCCTGCTAGGTTGCAGTAAAGGCTTTCCGATTCAGGTTTGCGATATATGGAGATTCGAATAACAGATCTATCAAGGTGACTATTTGCACTGTGACCAAAATATATGATATAAATTACCTTCCAGATGCTCCGCCGGGAACTTGGGATTTGGAGGAGGCTTGATCATATCAACATAGTTCCATTCCTCGGTATCGCATACGGATTTGGAATGCGTGATGTCATATCATTGGTATCATTGTGGATGCAAAATGAATCTCTTCACGATTTCTTGGAAATGCATAATGGCAATCTAGTCCCAACGCACCGTCTCCAGCTGGTGCGTCCGCCTGATGTTGACTACTTTCTCGCCCCACCTAATCTCGCAAGGTAGCTACTGGATACTGCCAATGGGCTACACTATCGTGGGTCGCCATAATTGTTCCGATGGTCATAAAAGGGGTAACACCTCACAGTACATTCCATGTCAATCATCCACGGTGACTTGACCTCTGTAGGTCTCAGAAGAAATCCTAAAATTGTTATTGTTTAATCGTGAGACAGAACAACGTTCTTCTTGATGCAGATTACAATGCGCGCTTGGTTGACTTCGGCTACGCTTCTGTGGTGGGGAATATTCCGGAAGCATTGAGTTATCTCCAAAGGTCCACTTCGAGGCCAGGATCTTTGCGCTGGAGCGCGCCAGAGCAAATTGATCCAGACAGAGAATGTACTTGGACGGTCAAGAGTGATATATATTCCCTTGGATGCATTGGTCTCGAGGAAGGTTTATTTCACATGGTAAAACGAGGTGCATTCTGACCTGGTTGCAGGTATTATCTGGGAAACGACCATGGTCGGAAGTCCGCCATGATATGGCGGTCTGTCTACTCTTGTCAAAGGGCGAGAAACCAGGCCGACCGAAGTCTCCAATGATAGACGACTCACACTGGAGTTTAATTCAACGTTGTTGGTCAGCCATAGAGAAGCGACCCACTACGGAAGAGATAACCTTCACCATCCGATGGCTCTTGAACCGCTTACCGCAGTCACAACCTCTCCGCGACTTGCTGGTACCTCCATTGAGTCAGGTTGTGGATGACCTTGCACAATTCGCTGACGTATCCTCCGCGTCGCCTAATCGCTTCATTCACCAAAGGAGCACTCCTACTCATGTGCAGTCCTCCCCGATGCTTGTTGATAAACCCACACCATCAAACTCTGCTATGGTTACACCCTTACCTTCCCTTGCCGCCAACGTGGCCTCCCCGATGCTTGTTGATAAACCCACACCACCAGACTCTGCTATGGTTACACCCCTACCTTCCCTTGCCGCCAACGTGGCCTCCCCGATGCTTGTTGATAAGTCTACACCATCCTCTGCTATGGGTTCACCCCTATCTTCCTCTGGCACCGACGTGGATCGGAGCTCCTTTTCTGCGCCCTCGTATTTGGCATCCCAGTGGCTTCCCGAGACTGTAGAACTTTTAGAAATACAGCGAGACGTAGAAAACATCGTCACCGAAATCTTCACTCCGGCATCCACTGGAAATATGGAAGAAATGCCACCCATCCGTCAAAATTCTGGCAGAAGCTGCTCCATCGCGAGTTCTTATCACCCTCCGATGCGGATACGTTCGTTGCCGGTGGAACCAGTGTCTCTCAGAGAGGCGGTATGGGACACTTGCAGATGGACGCAGCACGATGGTACCGAATGTGGGGCGCTCATCACACAGAAAGATGTTCCAACACATCTCGCAATGCATGGCATCAGGAGTCGAACGGACAACGTCCGTTTGGTGTGCAAGGAGTCGGGCTGCTGCATCAAAGGAGACAGAGACACGTTAGAGCACGAAAGTATTGTCCGCCACGTTCGCGAGAAGCATTTGGGTAGGAGGCGTGCCCATTAGTAGCTAGAATCAGGTATGCAGTACCGTTTGCGAGCAGGACGTGACGCTCACTGTTCTCCTTAGCTCGTGCCTCTAGCTGACTCGATGTCAAATATGTAAAACGGCCTGTTTGAGATTATCGGTTTCTCGATCTTACTTTCATGTGTCTGGGTATGACTTGGTAGCTCATCATCATTTGATCTTATATACATACATAGACCATGATCAACGCGATATACATACCTTGTCTAGGCCGATCCGTGTAGGGACTGCGACATTATCACAAGTCGCCCACGGTGGCCAGCTTTACTACCTTTCCGATGGGGATATGCTACAAACGCACGGTCTACTTTCCGACTCACTGTTTCCGCTCAAATATCAATTTCGAGGTACTGACTTCGCACCGGTCTTCTTTCTAGTTTATTGATCCGATCTCGCCCGTCATAACGGATAAATCCAATGATCAGCCTAGGGAAGACGAGGTTGAAAGCGAGAGTGGCGAGAATATTTGGTATTCAATACAAAATATAAAGATACACAGCAGCGACATATCCGAAACAACACCATTCAGTTCCTTACATCAACTGCTTCAATTCCTCACACGCCGCATAAAGCCTCTGCAATTTCTCCTGGCTCTCCTGGCGGGCTGATACGATCTGGACGCGCTCCTCCAACATGGCCTTGCACCGCCTGTACCCATCCGGTCCGGTGACCTGGAGTCCTTCCCGAAGGGCCTTGTCGATGCCGTTTTGTAGGCCACGTACCATCTCGTGGTCGATGGCCATCGGAACCATGTCTGCAAAGCGTTTGTAGGCGACTGTACGTGGACAAACGTTGTGAATCAGCTTTTCTTTTTCACGGCGCTGTTGCGTGGGCCAGATCGTACCTTGAAAGTATGCTCGAACACTCGCCATGATGTCGAGAGCTGTCTCCATCGGGTCGGGAGGAAGTAGTTTGGCGAGATCGGCCGGCTGAGCCGATATCCCGAGTTCTCTGAGGCTTGCGAGGGTCTTGTTGATTTGTGCTCGGTCGCCGTGCTGGATCTTGAACAGTAAATCGTTTTCGTCCCGGGCAGCTCTATAGTAGGCGAGGAACTTGTCCTTGTAGTCCTTGTAATAGTGTGCGTTGAGAGTAGTCGGGTTGCTCTCGAGTTCGAGCAGCCAACGGATCCCTTTTTTGGCCCTCTTGGCTGCGCCGTCGAGATGGTCATTCACGAGCATCCTATGTCATTCCCTATAGCTTGGCACCGACAAGACAAGCGGGAAGGTACAACTTACATGACAGCTTGTGTCGCGCTCCCGTTGCCCATGTGTTCAAAGTGAGCTTCAACAAGCTTCATGACATCGGCTTTCAGAATCGTGTAAACGCTGTCAAAGAGGATCATCGCCGGCGTAGTCCATTTGTCGGTGATTTGCTTAATGTAGGCTTGCTGGACTACAAAAGGATAATTATCCGGTAGTTCTCGCGTACGCGCACTGGAACAGATTCATATCAAGATGTCACAGAAGCAACGATCAGAAGTAACCTACTTTTTCGCTCGCTGTAGGACTTCTTCGACGTATATTTTCGCTCGAGTAGTCTCCGACTCTGATGCATCGTCATCTCCGCCTTCGCCCCCATGAAAGGTCGGCTTCGGCAGTTTCTTGGTCACTGTCTTCCTCCAAGGAACAAAATTGGGATCCGTTCGCAATACGGCAAGCTTGAAGATTTCTTGCTGCTGACGAATGGTCTGCAGCAATCCATCTTCCTCGGGAGTGCCCTCAACGCGACGTTCTAGATCTCGGACAAAACTTCCAACAATGTGAAGCACGTCACTGATGGGATCGTTTGACGGCGCCCTCGGGAGAGCATCCAACTTTTTTTCCGTGTCCTGAGTCGCCGTCGTCAACTCCTCCCGGATTTTTGGGAGCCTTGTTTGTAAATGATTGTCGGTAAATAAAGACCATGTTCGCAGTAACCGACTTACCGCTTTGCGATTAGTTCTGACAAAATGAGACTTAGCCTCTCCGTCAGACAACTGGTTCTTAAATAACGTTGATACTGCGGTTCGAGAGAAGACCACGGTCGTGTCGAGCTGAACCACTCGTTTTCTCGTTGACGAGCCTCCGTCCACGTGATTCCTTTCGAGACATCTTGAGAAGAGGGCTGTTTGACACAATACCAATTGTTGGCTAATCTTTCAGTTTCATTTCGGAGGATCTTCAGCCATGTAAGCTCATCTCCAGCAGGAATACGATCAGGTTTGGTAAGGACACCTGTTTAAGTCATGAATGAGTACTTCCTTGTTGATTGCGTGGAACCTCCGGTCGGTAGGTACTCACCAACAGTTCTCTGGCCAATCGGGTCGTATTGTTTGGCGAGATGATGTGCACCCTGGTTTTCAAAGTCGGCTGGCGGATGGAACAACATTAGACCATCAAAAACCCAAAAGAAAACCAGATGCTTACTCTCGCACGCAACGGTAAGTAAAATGACGCAGCTCGGTTTCTCTATGTATGAAGTGACCAACGACTTGACGAGTTCGATGTCTCGCTCGTCGCCTCCCCTTCCTACACTGGCAATAAGACCAGGGAGATCGACGAAAGAGAGATCTGTCAGTTCTGATCCACTGATCTCCAGTGAGACATAGTTTTTGGAAAACGACACTTCGTTCTCGTCTGGCAGATTATCCTGGAGGAGGTACTTTTGAGGATCCACAGATGGGTTTAGGATCGCTCGCTGAGCCCGCCTAATTCGGTCCTCGACCAAGGATTTAGATGTAATAGGACCGCCAAAGGGAACGATTGAGACCGGGATAGGCATGCCTTTGACATCAGTACTAAAATGAAGCTTCACCAAACATCTCCAAGGGGAATCTGAGTGCGATAACTTGCACTCGGTAGGACATCTGCAGAAGGATAAGCATACGCCTAAACCAATGATAACCACCTTACCTGGTACAGGTGCCCGCAGACCGAGGCAAGGTGATACCGGAGATAGCTTCGATGAGGGAAGATTTTCCCGCACTTTGATTTCCAATGACTACAATCATAGGCAGATCGATATCGGTTTGCACGCTGCCAAAAAGACCTCAGTGAACGCTCGGGGCGGACGCCACAAAATGATCACGTACCCAGTATCATGCAGACGATTTATCAACTGAAGCATCGCTTTTCGATTACCAATGTGATCAGGGCCAGAAAGCCCTACGGCGACCTCATCGATGACAACGTTATCGATGGTGGTCAACGGAGAGTCAAGCCCAGTGTTTGGAACGAATTCGGAAGATTCTGTGGTGACCATGGAGGAGCTTGCGCTTGAGTGACCGCGGGATGGTATCCTCGACAGTGGGGTAACAGGCATACTCGTTGAGAGATCTGGAATGAGGGCGGAAAGCGGACACACTGGGCGGTTTATATACGTTGCGGCCGATATCTTGCTGTGGGCTCGGCTCACCGTGTTATCAGTGAGGGGCCCTCACTGGCCCGGTTCAAACTCCGTACATGGTAAGTAGTAGTATGTGCTGGGAGATCGGAACCGAATATGATATTTACTGCGAGCAAACTCATCGGCGGCCCAGCTTAGAGTGGCCATATGGTCAGCCAGGTCTTCTCACATACTTGCCCTTCAGATAGCACGTCCATGAGACTCCAAGCGTTTCACTAATTGGTGTCGCAAAGATGTTTCCAGGTCATCAGAAGCAAGGTCATATTCCTTATCGTCACTTCTACACAGCACTGTTGTCTCGCCACATGCTGTGGTAACGTCTATGTTACAGGATTTCCTGGAATGGCATCGCAAGTCAGCCTTGTATTCCCGGATCCTCTCATCGAAACTTACACTGACACTATTTATATGCGCCATACAACCACAGCCCTCAAGGACCTAGTGAGTGATAGTCGGAAGAGTTGAGCTGGGAATGATCCCACTGGCAACTCCGAGAACCCGCCAGCTTTCACTGAAGCATACAACTCCTCGACGGAGTTCAGGTTTGGACTAGACTGATTGACGTGCAACCTGGTGTCTCCTATCGTGTTGGATTCGGATGAAGTTGTGTGTCTGTGAAACGATACTCATATTCAAGTACGTTAGCGAGTCGCTCATCCACTGTCCGCTCTCAGCCTCAGAAGTTCGACCATGACATAGCGTCTTCGTCCTGACAACTCTGATGACTGCATTCTGCTCTCTGGTGTCCTGCCAGTTTCGAGAGTGTGTGATGGATGAAAAATCACGCTCATGACTACAGGAGTGGACCCACACGGGCCCACAGCTGATTGATTGTGTGCGACACGAGAGCACAGCCAGGCACAGCAGCCAAGACTAGTGCAACTGTCAGCATCGAAGAGGTATTATCAAACCTATTTCACTTCGACGTCCATCGATCAGCCTTGGGGAGACAAGTCTCAAAGCGGGGTTAACAAAAAGCATTCTAGACAAATATACAAAAGTGTCGTCTACGAAACCACGCTGCCCGGCCCTCACATCAGCCCCTTCAGCTCATCGCACGCTGAGCGGAGCCTCTGCAACTTCTCTTGACACTCTTGGCGAGCTGACACGATTTGGATGCGCTCCTCCAACATGGCCTTGCACCGCCTGTGCCCGTCTGGCCCGGTGACCTGGAGCCCTTCCTGAAGGGCCTTGTCGATGCCCTTCTGTATACCCAGTACCATTTCGTGGTCGATAGCCATCGGAACCATGTCTGCGAAACGTTTATAGGCGACTGTAGGCGCGCATAGGGTGAGCCAAATCATTCGCAGCGCTGTTTTATGTATGAGCCCGACGTTACCTTGGAAGTAGGCCCGAACGCTCGCCATGATGTCCAGAGCTGCCTCCATCGGATCGGGAGGAAGCAGCTTGGAGAGGTCAGTCGCCTGAACTGATATCCCAAGTGTGTTGAGACTCGAGAGGACACTGTTGATCGTGTCCTGATTGCGCTGTGGATCCTGTAACCTGGTCGCCAAATCTCCATCGTCCCGGGCAGCTTTGTAGTAGGCGAGAAACTTGTCCTTGTAGTCCGCATAATAATGTGTATTGAGAGTAGTAGGGTTGCCCTCGAGGTCGAGAAGCCAACGGATCCCTTGCTTGGTTTTGTTAGCAGCTTCGTCGAGGTGGTCGTTCACGATCATCCTACATCATGACTTAGCCTTTGCAAAAACCGGCAGGGAACGTGCATCTTACAGAACAGCCTGTGTTGCGTTTCCGTTGCCCATGTGTTTAAAGTGGGCTGCGACAAGTTTCGTGACATCGGCTTTCAGGATGTCATAAACGTTGTCGAAGAGGATCATTGCCGGAGTACTCCATTTTTCCATGATTGAATTGATGTAAGAACGCTGAACCACGAACGGATAATTATCGGGAAGCTCTCGCGTGCGCGCGCTGGTACAAATATCCATCAAGATACGACAAGGGAAGGAACATGTAAAGAAAACCTACTCTTGCGCTCGCTTAAGGACTTCGTCGATATATATCTTCGTCTTGACGTCCGTCAGCTCCGACACATCGTCATTTCCGTCCTCGTTGGCAAGAAATGCCGGCTTTCCCAGCTCCTTGTTTTCTGTTGCCCCCCAAGGGACAAAGTTTGGTGCCGTTCGTTGTATGGCCCGCTTGAAAGTTTCTTGGTGGGGGCGAATAGACTGCAGTAATCCATCTTCCTCAGGGGTGCCCTCGACATGACGTTCCAGATCTCGGACAAAACTGGTGATGACATGGAGTACTTCGCTCATGGGATCATCAGACGGAGCCCTAGGGAGAGCACGGTGCTTGTTTTCTGTCTCGTGGATCGCTGCCGTCAACTCCTCTCGGATTTTAGGGAGCCTTTTAGTTTAGAGAATGCTCATCAGCAGATGACGGCGATGGAAACGTGACCGGATTACCGCTTTGCGATTAGCTCCGACAAGATGAGGCTCAACCTCTCCGTTAGGCAGCTCGTCCTCAGGAATCCTTGATACTGCGGCCCCAGAGAAGACCATGGCCGCGTTGAGCTGAACCATTCGTTCTCTTGTCGACGTGCCTCCGCCCATGTGATTCCTCTCGAGACGTCTTGAGAAGAGGGCTGTTTGACGCAATATCAGTTGTTGGCTAACTTCTCCGTTTCGTTTCGAAGGATCTTCAGCCACGCAAGCTCATCTCCAGCAGGAATACGATCAGGTTTGGTAAGGACACCTGTTTGAGCCATGAATGAGTGTTTCCTTGTTGATTGCCAGGAATCGTCAATCGGTAGGTACTCACCGACAGTTCTCTGGCCATCCGGGTCATATTGTTTTGCGAGATGATGTGCACCCTGATTTTCAAAGTCGGCTGGCGAATGGAACAACATTAGGCTATCGAAAAGCGAAAAGAAAGCTAGGCGCGTACTCTCGCATGCAACGGTGAGCAAGATGACGCAACTCGGCTTCTCTATGTATGTGGTAACCAGCGATTTGACGAGCTCGATGTCTCGCTCGTCGCCTCCCCTTCCAACGCTGGCGATAAGACCAGGGAGATCGACGAATGAAAGGTCCGTCAGTTCTGATCCACTGATCTCTAGTGAAACGTAATTTTTGGAAAACGACACTTCGCTCTCGTCTGACAGGTTGTCCTGAAGGAGATACCTTTTAGGATCCACGGATGGGTTAAGGATCGCTCGCTGGGCTCGCCGGATGCGGTCCTCGACCAGAGATTTGGACGTGATGGGATCGCCAAAGGGAACGATCGAGACGGGGATGGGTACGCCTCTAGCATCGGTGCTAAAATGGAGTTTTACCAAACATTTCCATGGGGAATCTGAGCGCGACAGTTTACATTCTGTAGGGCATCTGTAGAAAGGTAAGCTTATCGCTCGAACCAAAGAAAAACACCGTACCTTGTACAGGTGCCCGACGACCGAGGCAACGTGATACCAGAGATGGACTCGATGAGAGAGGACTTGCCCGCGCTCTGATTTCCGATGACTGCGATCATGGGCAGGTCAATGTCGGTTTGCACGCTGCCAAAAAGATGTAATGAATACTCAAATGGAGGCGCAAGAAAGGTTTCCGTACCCAGTATCGTGCAGGCGATTGATTAACTGGAGCATCGACCTTCGCTTTCCAGTATCATCGGGGCCCGAGAGTCCTACAGCGACCTCGTCATCGGTGGCCGGCGGAGAGCCAACTCCAGTGCTTGGAATAGAATCAAATGATTCTGTTCTGAACATGGAGGCAGAGACCGCATTTCCACCTCGGATTCGCCTTTTCGACGGAGTGATGGAGGAATTCATGTGGGTGAAGAAATTGGGATGTGAATTTGAATCTGAACTCGCCTGGGATGACGCGTGTTTATATAGGTCGTGACTAGGACGCGATCCTGTTGTGGCTCAACGTCGGCGGACGATGCACACGTTGCCCTAGCGACATACAGTGTCATCCAATCCTTCTTCCCCGTGCCGCGTGCTGGGTTAGCCAAGCGCCACTTGTCCAGGCAGAGTAACCCCAACTAGTATGGGTCTTCTGGGACATCCTGGGATTACTTTATTATTTTGTTTCTTGAATGTATCCACGGACTCCCCCATTTCCTCGCTTACCGCGGTGGTGCCGTGCATTGAGATTTCCTGTAACAGGATGGTCGTTGAGGTAGGGTGACAACTTACTTCTGTATGTCTGGCATAGATTGTGCGTTGGTAGTGTTGCCTTTTACGGTTGCTTAGTCAGGTGTAGGAAAAGTTGGTGTAGCGATGATTTGACCGAGTGCCAGCCGGACGACTCTGAGAGCCTTCGCCGGATCATCCTACGACTTTCAATCCAGTCCTTGGGCTTTCTTATGAGATGGAACCTCCTGCCGTGTTGGATTCTGATGAAGTCGTTCATCGTATGAAACGATTCAAGGTCAGCGGTCGTCCATTAATATTTCTGCAGCCTGATGCATTGGCCCCTAGCATCAGTCCTACGCCGAATCCTTGAAAGACGTTCACTTGCCGTCTGCTCTCGACCTCACAAAGTTTGACCATGACATAACGGTATGTCTCTCTCCCGTTTTCGCTGCCTCCGCTCAATCGTCATGCACCTCAGGACAACGAGTCCCATTTTTACGTGTCCCTTCAACAATGGAGACAACTCAATCTATCTTCCTCGTTCATCCAGTTCGCTAACAAGGTGGACCCGCTTTCCCTCTCCATGCCTCTCCTCCTGCACAACTGGAGAGACGTAGTCGACTTATGGATGACCGTTCTGGATACTGCCGATGACGAAGCGTTGCGGGCACTCCTCGAGTACGCCAACTTCAGTTTGCTTTTATTTCCGCTCACCGAGTACTGCAACAGCCTTCTCCATAAGCTCGCCCACGACCTCCGCACAACGCTATCGCCAGTTTACGCTGACTTATTGGATAAACTCCTTGGTCATCTTCCGCGTCCCATCGCAACCCCCGCACTTACTGCTTTACTGGCGACGTTGTCGGGACTTTTTAGGTACCTTCTCGTGCCATCTATACACTTGGATCTTTTACAGCAGACGTGGACTTCATTCCATGCTATCCTCCCGACTTGTAACCCCGAAGTACAGCGCGCCGCTGCCGAGGTCTGGGCTTCTGTATTACGCCGCCTGAAGACCTCCGCACGAGAAAGGGCAGTCGTCCTCATGGCTAACAACCTGGACGGTATAGAAGCCGCCAGTGCTTGGATGCTTGTGTTTGCTTGCAAAGTTGGCGAGTCTTACCTTTCGCATTGCCACTGTACTGATCCCGTTGCATCTAGTCTGTATCTTCGACCCTTCATACGACTTCGCCTTCGATGATTGGACCACTGATCGATTGCTATCTGAGCTGCGAAGATCCTACTCTGCTGTATACGCTTTTACGGCGCACGCTGACATCTACCATTCACCACTGCAAGGGTCCCGAGCAATTCTCTGGCATTGCCGAAACACTCATAACTCAATTTTCGACCGTTGTCGGCCAGCCACAATCGAGCGATGCAGAAATAGAGCGCCTCCGGCGTGTATTACAACTAATCAGTGTAGTTTGCAGCGTACGTCAGGGATCTCATTTGTCTGGTGGGTTTCCATGTCTGTCTCCCCGTTCTATCACTCTAAGTTTCGCGTTTGAAGCACCGCAATTGTCGCAATTAGCTTCCGTTCTACCGAACATTCAAATTTGCCCACTAATTGAGACGGCCCTCCTCAACTTCTCAATCGCAGTCCTTACTGCAGGGGACATACCCATGGCAATGAGCGTCGGACGTATATTTATTACCGAAGCCCTTAAAGTACCTAAGTTTGGAATTCCGCTCCTTGGTGCCCTCGCCGAGCTGTCTTGGGCAGGGTGGAAACTTGCTGCCCTCCCTGCCTTGTTTAGGTCGACTAGCGTTCTCCTCGCTACAGAGCCCAAGCAGACATTACGCTTGTTTGCAAACCTCAAACATTCAAACAAACTCGGGGACGTGGATATCGTGTGGAGGCGTACCATCGACAATTGGTGTTGTGAACGATTATCCCATTGGGCGCTCAACCGAGACGGTGTAGATGAGTTGCGTAACCTCCTGTCACTATCGGTGTACGTCGACAAGATGCCAGCATTATTGGTGGGGATAATCCAATGCACGCTAGATGCACCGGACCCAGAGACCTCGTGGAATGCCTCCCATGTCAACGAAGCGTGGGTCTTATGGTCATGTATGCGCGCCCTTGCTGGTTCACAGAACACGTCGTGGCGACAACAGGCTGATTTAGTGGGTTGGACCAGGACAGTCGTGCAGCGGTGGTCGTGGTCCCAGTGTACCCTGAACGGGTTGGTAGCTCTCGTACAATCGAGGTAGGCAGAATTCACTTTTTGGAGGAAGGCATATTAACGATTATAATTGTCAGCCCACCGATGCCAGAGGTTCTATCGTTCTCGGAGTTATATCTGCACTTGCGAACGTGCATCATATCGCACTCTCGATCGTTGCGTCTTAGCGCACTTAAAATACTATCCTCGAACCTGGTGAAATCATCTCCGGGCGAACAAGACGTGCTGAAACGGTGTCTGCAGGGAGAGGAGGTTTCCCTTGACCTCCAGGGAGTACGCGAACGGGTATTGCGGATTGGTCGCATTGGACAGGTGATCAAAGATGATGAACTACTGGCCACCGACCTTTGCACCAGGTGGTTGATCTGTGAGTGCTTGCCTCATTTTGTTCGAGTTCGTTGTAAATACTTCTATTTAGCTCAGCTCAAGGTCAATTTGCGCCCATTGTGGTCTCCGTCTGCCGAGGCGCTCTCGTCTTTGGCCAAGCGATTTGGGGACACTGTGTGGATCTGCCTCTTTGATGAGTTGCAAGCCGTCACTAAAGTGGCGATAGACCGCGGACTTCCCGAGTGGTTGAACAAGAGCATCGAACAGGACGCGAACGAGGACCCGTGGGAAGAGGAGCGAACATGGAGAGATGGAGCTGCACACAATATGCGGAATGTGATCTCTAGCTGGTTGGATCAAGATCATGAACGAAAAGCCATCATCCTGGTAAGCGTGTGTTTTTCGGATATTAAGAGGCGGCACTCAAGCACCATTTTCTTCTTCCAATAGGATCAGAAGCCCCCTGACCGATTTGACCCTGTTTCGTTCGAGACGCAGTTGCTATCGACGCTCGGACAATGTGCGTCGCTTGCAGAGAAGCACAATCGCGAGCTCGTACCTTTCTTCCTGTCGATGGCGGTCAACGACGACACGCTTTCGAGTCTTCCCCGTTACAAATTGAACGCGTGGCTCACGCTATTCAGCAAGTTCATCAACCCTAAGGCACTTCACTCCACAGAGACGCTCTATGCCCTTTATCGCACCCTCTTATCACATCCCGACCGCACGCTCCAGACGGTAGCGCTTAGCTGCGTGTTTACGTACAAGCCCCCCGACCTTGTCAGGCACGAAGAGACACTTCGGCATTTCCTGGACGATACGTTATGGCGGGACGAACTCGCGCATCTCGATTTGTCTTCCCTAGGTGCCACGGAGCGACCTATGTTCGTGGACATCATGATTCGTCTCCTCTTTGGTATCATGCTCGAGAGGAAAGGACGCTCGAAAGGGGACAGGCGAACTGCGGTGCTCGGCGCGTTGGCCACGTGTTCGGAGGAGGAGCTCGGGTTACTTGTCGACCTGATGCTGAAACCGATGGGGCTGAGTAGCCGGGCGTGGCAGGACGGGGCATTTGTGTTGGCCGAGGTGTCTTCGAACGTGTCTCCGAAGCAACAAGTTGGCTTTTTGAATCTGCTGGGCGAGGTGCTGAGACACCTCGGTCCGCGGGTGGTGGCGCACTGGCCTGCTCTTCTTGGAACTGCCCTGAGCCTCATTGCATCTGCGCAGGCCCGAATAGGAGGGTCGAAGCAATTTGAGGCGCCAGCTGTGAGCGGTGCTAGCGAGCCCCGAGGGGAAGAGGAGGAGGATCAAGAGGACGATGCCGATGCCGATGTCGATGCCAACGTTGACGAGGGTTCGACCACCAGGACAGTACGCTCCATTCGACAACTTGGGTTCCGACGATTAGCGGACTTTTTCCGCAATCCCGTCTCTTTCGACTATTCCCCTTACCTGCGGGCGTCCTTTGACGTTGTTATTTCACCTCGGCTTGCTCTCCTCGATCAAGAGAATATACAAGCACCGTCAGCCTTGCTTGATGTGTTTCACCTGTGGGCATCCCAGCCAGAGTGCGTCCGTTATCTGGTGGACTACGACGACCGTGTTTTGCCCAAGGTCTTGGATTGCCTTGTCGCTACAAACGTCAAGCCTGCCGTTTTGACACACATCTTCGACATCGTCGATCATTTGCTCGCCTTTGCTTCGGAGGATGAAACGATTGCGCATCGCATTGTGAAACCACATCTCTCGATCCTGCTTGGGAATCTCACAACGCTCGTCGAGCGGACCAAAGGCGACCAACATTTGTCTAGTCCCATCGCCCAACGCCAGATCAGCATCCTATCTCATGTTGCACATCACATCGCCAACCCTGCCCAAGCGACCGTTCTCGTGGGCTTGCTTTCGCCGTTATTACGCAAGCCAGGGAAAGTCGTCTCCGAAAAGACCAAGGTCAACCTGTTGAGGATCTTGAGCAATCTCTTTGCGCTCGTCCCCGAGTTGTCGGACCTGGCATCACCGACCTTTGAAAGAGTTTATGAGCTGCTCTCTCGCTCGTTCCTCACGTTCCGTTCGAATGGCGCTCGGACAGCCCTCACGTCGACGTTCAATCAACTGGCGATTGTTCACTCAAGTCTTCAAGATCTTGCCTCGCTATTGGAGTCGCTCAATGCATGTTCTACGAGACGGGTAAACGAACCTGATTTCGACCGTCGACTCACGGCGTTCACGACGCTCAACGAGGAGCGTTATGCCACCTTATCCCCTCGCGACTGGTTGCCGGTTTTGTACAACGCGTTGCATTTCATTCAAGACCCGGAGGAGCTTGCCATTCGCAACAACGCCGCGTTTACGCTCCGTCGTTTTGTCGGCGTTGTTGCTTCCGATGCGTCATCTGCTGTCGAAGCCGAACGCATTTTCATGCGTACCGTCTTCCCTGCACTCAAGAACGCCTTGCGATCCAAAACGGAGCTTGTCCGAGCCGAAGTCCTTGGCGTTATCGCGCATGCCGTGGCTAAATGTGAGCGCGTGCCGTCGCTCCAGGAGATGCGGCCCCTGCTTGCAGGCGGAGACGAGGAAGCGAGTTTCTTCACCAACATCCACCATATCCAGGTTCACAGACGAACGAGGGCCCTCCGGCGCCTGGGCGAGCAATGCGAGGAAGGATATTTGCGAGGCAAAACGCTGACGGAGATCTTCCTGCCGCTTGTGGAGCATTACATTGTCTCGACGGCGTCGCTGGACCATTTGTTGGTCGCCGAGGCGATCAATACGCTCGGCCGGATCGCGAAGCAGCTCCCGTGGTCGGCGTATCACATTTTGGTCCAAAAGTATGTCCGGAGCTCAAAGGACAAGGACGAGGCCGTCCGGGTGCATGTACGCACGCTGGTTGCCATTCTCGAAAATTTTCACTTCTCGATGGAGGAAGCGGTCCAGGAGACGGATCCTGCCGTTGTTGTGGAAGGGGAGGTGCCGGAAGGGGAGGATATTGCGGCCGAAGTTCAACCGCCCCCCGTCGTTCCCTCTGTGGACATCAAAAAGGTATCCGACGCCGTGAATCTACGTCTCCTCCCCACGTTGCTCGGCTACCTGGAGAATCGTGATGAAAACGAGGACAGCCTTCGTATCCCTGTCGCACTTGGGATCGCCAACGTCGCATTGCACCTCCCAGCCAGTGCGAAAGAAGCTCAAATCGGGAAACTGCTGACGGTGTTGAGTCAGGCGCTACGTAGTCGGTCTCAGGAGACGCGGGACCTCGTCCGCGAAACTATGTGTCGGATTGCACTCGCACTGGGCCCTGCGTATCTTCCGCTAGCCCTCCGAGAGCTCCGAGCAGCGCTCTTGCGCGGTCCACAGCTGCACGTGCTCGCTTACGTCACACACGCGCTGTTGACTCACGTGACCTCACCCGATCGCGCCGACGCCGGGTTTGACGACCTCGACGGGTGCATCGACGACATCGCGCACATCGCCTCCGAGGTCGTTTTTGGCGAGTCGGGAAAGGACGTTCAGCATGAGGACTTTAGGAGCAAGATGCGCGAGGTCAAGGGGAGCGCGTCGAAGGGTTTAGATTGTTTCGCGCTCTCTGCGCGCTACGTGTCGCCGAATCGGATCAGTGCGCTGTTGTTACCGCTTCGATCTGTGATGGAGGTGACGAATTCGACGAAGCCGATGCAACAAGTGGACGAGGTGCTTCGACGGATTGCGAGCGGGCTGAACGCCAACGTGCGCCTGAACCCCCCAGAGTTGTTGGTGCTGTGCCATACACTTGTCAGCCAGAATGCCAAGTTCTTACAGGAGGCAGAGAGGAAGGCGACGCCGCGGAAAGGCAAAGGGCGGAAGGACGACTATATCGTTCAAACAAAACGAAAGGTCGTACCCGAAAGCGATCATTATGCACACAATTCGTATCGGTATGTTTATCCACGTCGTAGGCGTCGAGAGGCTGAATGTGTTTTCTGAACTAGTTTTGTCGTGTTTGGACTGGACTTGTTCACGACTGCTTACCGACGGTCACGGTTTGACTTGCACGATGTGCAGTTGTTGGCGAGATTGGGGCCGTTCGTGAATTTGATCGGGAATACGCTATATGCCGAATCGGATGCTGTTATCATTGCGGCTCTCAAGGCCGCTCCTTGTATCCTTCAATGTCCTTTGAATGCCGTTCCCTCGTCAGCGCCGCTCATGTCTCGCCAGATCCTTGCTATTATCCGTTCCGTGGGGAGCGCCGAGTCTGAGGTGGCTCAAACCGCATTCAAATCCCTCGCTACAATTCTACGGGAATGTCCAACCTCGAACATCAAGGAAGACGATCTCTTGTTCCTCCTTCAGCTCCTCGCGCCCGACCTCGAAGAACCGAGTCGGCAGGCGAGCGTGTTCGCCCTGTTGCGCGCGATCGTTGCGCGCAAGCTCGTCGTGCCCGAGTTGTATGATCTTATGACGACCGTGTCCTCCATTCTTGTCACCTCCCAGTCGACACACACGCGCGAAGTTGCACGGTCGCTCCTACTTCAGTTCCTACTCGATTACCCACAGGGTTCGGGTCGTCTGCAGACGACACTCACGTTCTTTGCGCGGAACTTGTCGTACGAGCATGCGTCCGGCCGGTCGAGCGTTCTCGAACTCCTCCACGCGCTGATCACCAAGTTCGACGTGGGTTTGATGACGAAATATGCCGAGATGCTTTTTGTTGCGCTTGTCTTGTGCGTGGCCAACGATGCGGAGAAGCCATGTCGGGTGGCTGCTGCGGGGGTGATTCAGGTGCTCGTGCGGCGGTTACAAGAAGGACAAGGACAGCAGCAGCAAGAACAGCGGCTACTGCAGCGGATCGTAATGGATCATTTACATGCGTGGGCGGTGCAGAGGGAAAAAGGGACGTTGCGAAGCGTCGCGGTGCAGGTGTATGGACTCGTCGTGGATGCATTGCAACGCTCGGCGACGCCGTATCTTGATGGGATTTTAGATGACTTGGCGGTTGTTGCGGAGAGCAGCTGTGCGTTGCTCTCTGGGGAGGCCGACGATGAGGAAAGCGAGATGGAGGTCGACGCGGAGGACAGCCTGGACGGGGAATGGCATGCGACGTACCAGACGTTACAGGGGCTTTCCAAGGTGTTGCAAGTCTTCCCTGAGGCGACGACCGAGCCTGGCAAGGTGCGATGGACAGCCGTCGTTCAGCTGCTCGCGTTTCCACACGCGTGGGTGAGGAGCGCCGCGTGCCGATTGCTTGGGGTGCTCTTTGCGGCATCTACGACGGCGCCGGCACCCGAAGACGGGAGCGGCGCAGAAGTGGATACGGGAGGATGGACCAAGGTGTTGACGCATGCGGGTATGAGGGACGTGGCGGACAAGTTGGTTGCGTTGCTCAAGAGTCCGAACGTGGAAGCTACCGTCGCGTTGCAGGCGGTCAAGAATTTGTTTTTCGTCGGCAAGTGGTTCGTGGCGCGGTTGTCGGATGAACGTGGTGTTGAGGAACGAAAGGAGGACGAAAGTGATGATGACGATGGCGATGACGAGGAGGAGGATGAGGAGGGGGAAAGACCGAAGAAAGGACGATCGGACGCTCTTCCTTGGCTATTCTCCAAGCTTTCGTATCAAGCGCGATCTGCACAGATTGCACGACGGAACAAGTCGACGGCTCCGGTACGTGGCACTCTTCGTTCTTTCCATCTTCGGTGCAATCACTCATCTTGTCTGACATTTGGTTCACGAATTACAGGCCAACTGGGCGCTCTCGCCCTTATCGGTGTTGCGTTTCTTTGCGGCAATGACGTCATTTATGGAACCAGCTCAGCTGGAGCGATTCTTACCACACATCCTCACGCCTGTCTATCGGCTCACTGAGGAAGACACCATCCGGGATTCAGGGATGGGTACGTTGTCATTCACATTACTTTGTTCGTCCGCCACGAGTTGATATCCGATGGGGTTAATCGTCTAGACGAACTCAAAACAACAGCGATCGAGCTGCAAGACCTCGTCCAAGCCAAAGTGGGCACGACGGCGTTCTCGAACGCGTATAACCGGATTCGACAGGGAGTGGTGAGCGTGCAGCAGGCACGACGGGTCGCACGGGTGACCAAGGTACGTTGTCTGGTCTGGCCCTGCTCCCTTCCCTTCCCTTTTACGTCATGTCCATGCATGCTCATAGACGTGTCTGTGTACAGGCGACGACAGACCCCGAGGCGGCTGCGAAACGCAAGTTGGCGAGGAACGTGATGAAAAAGGAGAGCCGAAAACGAAAAAATAGGGTGCTTGCGTACGTGTTCTGTTTTCGTTTCCCTTTTGTGTGTCATGAGGGACTCACCTCGTTGTCGTTTAGCGAAAGTCGGGGTCGTATCAAGAGGCGGCGGGAAGCGTGAAAAGCGTGCAGACGTGTTTTTGCGTCATGATGCGCAAGTTTCTTCTATCTATTTCGTTTCCTTTTTTTTTCTTTGGTTAGGGGCCACTACCGACGAAGTATCCGTCTACTGCACTACTTGAGTAGCGTTGGCGTATTCTTCTGTTTCTCGTCGTATCATTCTCACTCTCGCAAACCAGCAACGTAGCTCGCTACACAGGTTCGACTTTTTTGTTTCAATGACCCACACGATGCGCTGTCACCGACACAATGGCAAATGATCCGGATCATGTCATTATGACGATCCCGCTTGCACCTCTTGAGATGAAACCCTCTGATTGCCCTCTGAAGACGTGGCTTACCCCTTCGGAGTCAGTGTATGATACACGTCACGTGCTGTTATTCGCAGTGTTTCCGCGGATACCTCTCAACCGGAGCTCAGATCTCTGAGCTGCTCCAAGGGCCTGCCGAAAGTCTTCGTGCGCGTGAGAGATGCGCCGACTATTGGTCAACGTTTTGCGAGAGCCTGGGCCCAGTGCCACCAGCTGGACATGGGTGGGCACCCACCTTCGGCATCTGTTCGGGGGCGGATTGGCAATCCACGGACGCATGCCAATGCTTCTACGCTTATTTTTATGTCGTCTCCCTCGCCGGCGACGAATATAGCAGGTCTGCACCGGCAAGTCGACGTTCCAATGCTTCTCGTTCACTAGAGTCACACCTCATGGCAGGATGTTCGGATCCCACTGGACTACGCACCGTCTTCCATTCTTAATCGCCCCTCGGTCACCGTGATATGTAATTAGCGAGATGATACTGATATGATATGTCGACACCGATCGCGTGTATACATACAGTCACCAAAGTCGAGCCATACACACCCCCGCACCGTGTCCGCATGCCCCACATGCACATGGATCGGAGGGGAAAAAGCACCGTATCTTACAGGACAGGCGCAAAGAAGAGCGACGAGATGGGTCGTTTACCTAGTTCAACGAGAAGCAGGTTGCCAAGAAAAAGACAAGGACAAAAAAAGAAAGGGTATGTCCGCGGAAGAGTTCCCTGATGACAAAAATGGAACAAAAGGATACGTAACTTACTATGTGACATTGTAAAACAGTGGGGGAAAACAGGGAATAGGCTTCTTTTTCTCGAAGACAGCGCGAAAGCAGAGAGAACACGTGGATGCGAGCAGGGTGATGGGGAAGGATAGACTGTGGGCCGCAAGATAACTTGTTTATCGAGGGTGCGACTCCATATCCGAGGGGATCTGTGATAAAATGCAAAGAACGTCTGGACGGTATATACGATACATGACGTGCGAGTGGATGAGAGAAACAACAAAGGAAAAGCGTGTCAAGTGCACATGTATGGTGGACGGTGGGGTGGTGCTCAGGGTGGTGATCGGTCTTTGGTCATGGACTGATGAACCGGCGAGAGGACCCCATCGCGACAGTAGGCGGGCGGGGGTGGTTCCACGAAATCCATGGACGCGGGCGTGCCGGGGGTGGTCGGCGTGCGCGGCCAAAACTCGTCCTTGTGGGTGCTATTGCGCCGGGCACGTGGAGATGGGGGCGTGTAAGCAGGTGCCAGTTTGAGTGGCGGGGGACGCTGTTTTGGGGGGTGTGCGACTTCGGGGTTGTCTTCGGGACGGGCATTGAAGGGATCTGGGTCTGTAAAGTCCCAGCTGGTGTTTTCTTGTCGTCGGGTGAGACGGAGGGGTTTGCGGACTGGCGATCAGAAAGGGTCAGCACGAAGAGGGGGCAAGACGGGGGATACGCACTGAATCCAAATCTAGAGGAGGCCTCTGAGGGGGCGAAGGAGGGACGGAAGATGTAGGAGGCGTTGGAGGTGGGCCGATGAGTGATGGGGAGGTGTTGAGAGTCGGCTTCGGCGCGACGGAGACGGATGAAGAGCCAGGTGAGGAGGACGGCCATGATGACGCCGACGACGGAGACGGTGGCAGCGACGGCAGCGAGATCCGAGCGTGATGGCGCCGAGTAGTCGGGAGGCGAAGAAGGGGCCTGCGTCGGCTGGAGTGAGTTGCCAGTTTCCATAATGTCTAACAGACGAGCGTCATCTACAGACGAAGGGAAGAGAGAGAGAGAGGGTACGAACGCAGTCAGGGTGAGGGAGAGTGTCGAACGTTAAAAGTGGCATGTCTTAAACGTCTTCTGTTCGCGAGTCGTCGAAGCCATCCCTTTTCCGTGCTAGTCACTCTGGCCCCGACCTTGGCAAACATCATCAAGCGTGTCCCAACTCAGAACAACAGATCCGTCCTTCAAGACTGGCTAGACAACTCGTCCGGAATGCCCTACGACGACGACGACGATCGTCCGACAACGTCCTGGCGTGACCACGTCGCTGGTGACTGGCAGATCGCTATCCAGATCGCCCACGCCAAACTGCTCTCTCCCAGCACAAACACACGTCTTCACTTTCTCCGCGATGACCTCGCATGGCTGACCCACCAAGGCATGTTCGTGCGCCTTGGCACGCCCTTGGCTGACACCATTCGCTAGATCTCTCCCTCCGACAGGTATTGGATGTCTTCAAGCTGCTCACAGAGACTTATCCACGCTACATCGATACCCCGTCACGCGATGCCGTGGAAGACATCGGAATGCGTCTCGTAAGGAATGACGAATCCATCCGCGACGCACCCAAGCTTGGTATTCTAGACCATGTACTCGGCTGGCTTGCAAACGAGGTAGCGCCCATATCCAAACCAGCGCCCAGGTCTGCCCCATCTTCACATTCTGCGTCACATTCATTGAACCTTGTCAAGTTCATATGCTGCGGCAAATATCTTTGTTCTGTTGAACTGGTCCTGTGGTATCTACGCTACGTGTGTCTCCACCTCCCCCGACTTTGTGGCGTCCGACGCATGGCGCGTGGTCACGCACACCCTTGCCACTCTCCTCGATCTCCTGCTCAACCCCTCCACGCGATCGAAACCCACCATGCAAAAAAGCGCGCTCGTGCGCACTCGCAGGGCACTCCGATCTTCCCCGGAACATCTTCACATGCTCACGTCGACGCTGGTCATTCAGGCCAAGTCGAGCCAAACGCCGCTCGTCTACATCGCTCTTCTAAGTACCGCTGTGGACGTCACGATCCGCCTCAAAAACGTCAAGGACGAGCATCTCAAGCAGATCCCTCCACCCGTCAAGGTGAGTAGCCCTCGACCATTTCCCCGGACATCTATGTAACATGACTCAGGAGGATATCATTAACCTGTATACGACTCATGTTCTCATGTCCAAAACAGCAGTTCCGGCACATTCTTCTGTGCGTCTCTTTGTGAATGCTTGCTATCCAGCTCATCGTTTACAGAACGCTCTTTATGACTTTATACACACGACCATCGGACCAGATGACCTCTCCACATCGATCCTACCGACAATGGAAAAGTCCCTTCTTCGTTCTCCGGAATACTCACTTAGCGGTAAGCCATCTTGTGTGCATACATGCTGCCTCCTTGACGTTCTTTAGTTATCGCCGACTTTTTCCTCGCGTATTCACATCCCCTCGATGTACCCACCCTCAAAAAGCTGCTCACGGCCTCTCTCAACTCTGCCAAGTCAAGCAATCCCACCGTACGCACGAACGCGTCGGCTCTTTTCAAAGTCCTGGTTTCCAAATTTCCCGCCGAGTTCCTAGAGACTGCCATCTCTGAGATACTGACACTCCCGCTGACCGGAAAGACGACCGGAGTGGATCACCGTATCACACTGTATACGATGCTCACGATGGTCCCCAAGCAGGAGACTGCGTCGACGACACTCGTAAATGCCATCCCAGGGTTAATCGTAAAAGAAACCAGCGACGTTGCAATGTCGCTTCTCGTGCGTACACTTCCAGCACACCTGAAACACATGCTTGCATGCAACATGCCTATACCGACTGACGTCACGGCGCTCACCGCCAAGGAGATAAACAGTGTTAAGCCGGTGTTGAAGCGAGCATTTGTCAGCATCGTCGGTGCCGCCTTGTGGGACCTCGACGGGGTGTCCGAATCGATCAACGACGCCACCACAGCCTTTGAAAAGGCTATCTCTGTTTCGTTGGAAGGATGCATCAAGACGGTGAGTGCAAACCCACTCGGAGCGGCCGGGGGTCCTCTAGAAGGCTACGTTGCCTTGGCCACCCTCCTCCACTCACGCTCTGGTGTCTTTGGTACGTCAACTTGCTGTTGTGTTTCATTTCGGCTGTCTTATCTCCGCTCTGTTACCTATTCGATCCCATATTGGGAATTTACGTCTCGCTGGTGGTAATTTATGTTTATTGTCTATTTTTATAGATGGAATCATTTCGCGGAGTTTGACGTCGGAGGGTTTAATGGGAACGTCAACGAAACCTGCTTTCCTTATTTGGGATAAAGTCTATCAGAAACTCAGCGACGCCGACGACGCCGGGTGGCTACTCCGCGCCGCCCATCTCGCCGTCCCCAAACTGGCCTCGGAACTTCTCAAGCACCAACACCTCAGGTATCTCCGTCCCTTGATATGCGTCAGTGGACAGCTCACTTTGGGCATGTACTAGAGTTTCGTTTGGTGCCGTGTTCGTGCATCTCGCCGTACATGCGGCCTTTCCGGACGTCCGAAGGGCAACGACGGGCGTATTGGCGGATGCGGCCAAGAGTCGGCCGCAGCTTCTAAACGCGATGCTTCGCGACGCGCTCACGGCCTCTCTTACCAAATCCACCGCGTCGACCAAAGCGACCGGCGCACCCGCTTTATCTCCGGGCGAGGAGCAGGAGAAGCCTGTCGTAGACAAGCAGAGGCGGTACGCTGCCGTGTTACTTGCCTGTGCCAGTCTAGGACACGATGGCGAGCAAGGGAAAGCGGCGTTGAACAAGACGGCGCAGGAGATGTTGATCGTGAAGTGGGTCGTGTTGGCGCACCATCCTGCGATTTGTATGTCTCTTGTTCTTTTGGTCGATGCTGGGGCTGGATTGGATCGATTTCGGGTACAGGCGGACCGTCGCGCATGTTGTGGATCGAACTGTGTCAGAAGGCGGGTACGGATCCGCTCGAGGTCTTGCGTGGGCACATCGATCTGGCGATGAAGCTTGTGCTCGAAGCGTCCACGACGGATCTCAAGGTGAGTTTTGCGCGTTTGTCGAAAATTGCGTTGATCTCACTCATCCACGCCCTCTTTCGGCGCTGCGTAGTTGGGTTTCGCGGAAGCAAGCTACCGCACAATCAGTACGCTGGCGTTTATAGCCCCAGACGTCGTGTTGCCCCGCGTGATGGATCAGCTCCGGGTAGATATCGATGCCAAGGCGTTGAATGCGTTGACGGAGGACGATCTCGGGATTTGGGAGACGCCAGAGGGAACCACGTTTGTCGACGGTGAGTGAAGTCCGGTTGTGAGAGTTGATTAAAGTGTTGAACTCATCGCCTCGCCTCCTGTGCGCCTTAGTGCTCGCAACGCAAAAGGTGGATGAGGGGCCGAAAAAGGGTAAAGGTGCCGATATTGCCAGATGGGAGGCCGAACTACGGCAAAGTCTCGCGAGTAAGAAGACCAAGTCTGGCGGTGCGGCCGGGCTATCCAAGGAAGCCCACGCCCTCGTGCAAGCGCAACTCGCAAAAGAAGCCGTCGTCCGCGAACGCGTCAGTGCCCTTCGCGCACAACTCGTACGTGGGCTGGCGTTCGTCCGGAGTATCGTCGAAGGCGGCGGAGCGAACGTGAGGGCCTATATTAGGTCTATCGCCGAGTGTTTGCTCGAGGGGGCGATGGGCAGCGGATGTGCACGATTGCTTGAGGATGGGGACGGGGAGGAAGGGCCGTTTGAGACGTTTGTCGGTCTCACGCGGTGTTGTTCGGAGCGATTGGAGGGCTTGCGGAGGTGGGTTGGCGTGGCGGTGTTGAGAGCGCTCGAGGTGGGGTGTGTGCCCGAGGCTCAGGCAGCGGAAGGGTTGAGTTGTATGTCTTGTCTCTCTTTCTCCGTATTTCTCTCTGAACCCGTGATTGGAACTGCCGACAGCGCTGGTGCTGCGTGTGCTGTACAGGCTTCGTACCCTCTCTGAGCAAGCGCCATTTGATGCCGCGACGTTTGCGTTTGCGTTCTTTTTGCTCGGGCGGGTCGCATTGAAAGGTGGTGTGGGTGTTGGCAAGGAGGAGCAGGACGAAGACGAGGCGCTCGAGCAGGTTGCGCTCGTGTTGGACGTGATCAAGTTTCACCGGAGTGAATGTACGTTGCGTCCACTCTCATTCTATCTTCCTGTCCTATCGGTCACGCGTTCCCCTAGTTTCCGATGCGGCCTACCCCCGCAAGACGACGCTTGAACACGTGTTACATGTGGTGAGAACGCAGCCGCGATTGAGCAAGAATGCGTCGTCGCTCCTCATCGATCTCGGTGAGGCGATCCAAGCAAATGCAACGCGGGAGGAACTCGCTGTGTTGATCGAAGGGACACTCCTCCAAGAAACGCACGTGCGCAATTCGTGTTTGCAAGCGCTCCAGGTAGGTTCTCTTTTGTGTTGCCTTTTGTCCGAGCCGCATATCACCGACACGGTCGACAGCCGTTTGATTTGACTGAGTTGGACTGGTCGCCACCGTTGTGGATCGCGTGTCACGACAACGACGAGCAGAATGCGCGGCTGGCGGGACATGTGTGGGAGGACAATGGGTTGGACGTGTCCGAGGGGTATCTTGTGGATATGCTTGCCTTCTTGGGTGAGTAGCATCGCGCGTTTCGTTGTGGTACGCCGCTTACGATCGGTTGGGGAATGGCTTGAATTAGGCCACGACAACGCGTACGTGAGGACGAGTTCGGCGACGGCGATTGCGGCGGCGGTCGAGCATCTGCCACAGACAGGTCAGAGGATGATCGATGCGTTGCAAGCTCTGTATCGAGACAAGGTGAGGGGCATGACTTTGTTTCGATCGGTTAACGATTCTGATGCATCTGCCGTCTATTAGGCCAAGATTCTGGCACCCGAGTTTGATCAATACGTGAGTACCCTCTGTTCATCGATTGGGAGAGAAAGTGACTCAAATGTAAACACAGGGGATGGTTATTGCACAAACGTTGGATCGTGCGGATCCATGGCCGACGCGCGTGGCGATCGCATTGGCCTTTGAGCAGCTCGCGCCGTCGTTTCCCAACGCGCAGGTCGAACCGTTCTTCAACTTTCTCATTCAAGACGAGGCATTGGGCGATCGATCGTCGGACGTACGACGAGAGATGCTGAAAGCGGGTAATACTGTCATTGATCACCACGGAGCGTCTCAGCTGGCCGGACTCTTGTCTGCGTTCGAGGCGCACCTCGCTGGGCCAAGTCCGGCGAACGAGACAGGAGATCAGATCAAAGAGGCGGTCGTCATCCTGTTTGGACGTGCAGCGCGCCATTTGGCGGCGTCCGATCCACGCATTCCAGGCATCGTAGATCGCCTGGTAGAGGCGCTTCAGACGCCGGCGGAGCAGGTCCAGATGGCAGTGTCAGATTGTCTGGTCCCGCTCGTGACCCTGATGGGTGACAGTCGAAGTGGGGCGTTGATCGACACGCTGTTCAAGACGCTGTTCGATGCGCCCAAGTATGCCGCGCGGCGCGGTGCAGCGTATGGTTTGGCGGGTTCGATCAAGGGGCTCGGGATAGGCGCGATGAAGCGACACGCCGTGATCGAGCGCCTGCGTATCGCTACGGAAGAGAAAAAACGGTTCGAGCTGCGCCAGGGAGCCATGTTCGCATTCGAGACGCTGTCGTCGACGCTCGGACGGCTGTTCGAGCCTTACATCACGTACATTCTACCGATGTTACTGACGGCGTTTGGAGATGGGACCGCGGACGTGCGTGAGGCGGCACAGGACGCCGCACGCGTGATCATGGGGAACATGTCTGGGTACGGCGTCAAGCTCATCTTGCCCTCGCTGCTCTCTGGTCTGGACGAGAAACAATGGCGGTCTAAAAAAGGCTCGATCGAGCTGTTGGGCACGATGGCCTATTGCTCGCCCCGCCAGCTCTCGCTTTCGCTCCCGATCGTGATTCCCCGGTTGACGGGCGTGCTCACGGACACGCACGCGCAGGTCAAGGTGTCGGCGAACAAGAGTCTGAAGCAGTTTGGCGAGGTGATCAGTAACCCGGAGATTCAGGCGTTGGTGCCGACGTTGCTCAAGGCGCTCGTGGATCCGGGTAAGACGACGAACGCGTTGTCGGCGTTGCTCAAGACGTCGTTTATGCATTATATCGATCATTCGTCGCTGGCTCTGGTAGGGTTTCATTAAAATCGGGGGAGGTGTGGTTTAGGCTGACATGTTGGTAGGTCATTCCGATCATCGAACGGGGGTTGAGAGAGCGCGGTGCGGAGGGGAAGAAAAAGGCGGCGCAGATCGTGGGTAATTTGGCCTCGCTGACG
>JBBPLP010000080.1:0-27498 GCA_038089875.1 Fistulinella prunicolor | reverse complement strand
CGAAGGACTTTGTGCCGTACCTCTCTTCCTTGTTGCCCATGGTGCACGTCGTGCTCGTCGACCCTGTTCCAGAGGCGCGTGCGACTGCCGCCAAGACCCTCGGGACGCTGGTGGAGCGACTTGGGGAGATGCATTTCCCAGATCTTGTTCCGGGGTTGCTGAGGACGCTCAAGACAGAGACGTCTGGCGTCGACCGACAGGGCGCCGCACAAGGTCTGAGTGAGGTCCTTTCCGGACTCGGCATGGACCGCCTCGAGGGGCTCTTGCCCGACATCATCGCGAACGCCCAGTCCCCGCGGAGCACCGTGCGCGAAGGCTTCATGTCCCTCCTCGTGTATCTGCCCGCGACGTTTGGGAACCGGTTCCAGCCGCATTTGCCCAAGATCATTGCTCCGATCCTGAGTGGGCTGTCGGATGCGGAGGAGTACGTTCGGGAGGCGGCGATGCGGGCGGGGAGGATGATCGTGACAAATTATTCGAGCAAGGCGATCGATTTATTGTTGCCCGAGCTGGAACAGGGGATGTTTGATCCCGGGTGGCGTATCCGGGTGGGTGTGCTCTTGTTTTCCTTAATTGTGCGCTGATGTTTCCCGTTGATTGCGCCGCTCGTCTAGCAATCGTCGATCACCTTGGTGGGCGAGCTGTTGTTCAAAGTGTCTGGCATCACGAGCAAGCTCGAGATCGGGGACGACGAAGAGGTGGCCGAGGCTACTGTGGCAGAGTCTTCTCGTCGTGCGTTGACGGAGGTGCTTGGCGCCGAACGGCGGGATCGTATCCTATCGGCGTTGTACCTGGCGAGACAAGACGCCGTTCACGTCGTCCGCCAGTCGTCGATCCATATTTGGAAGGCACTCGTGCACAACACGCCTAGAACGGGTATGGATCACTCTCACAATTTTGAAGTGGCATCTACTGATAGTTCATGACCCCGCTTCTTTTCTCAGTTCGCGAGATTCTGCCCGAGTTGCTTGTTCAGCTTGTCCAGCTGTGTTCGAGCGACGAGTTTGAGCAACAAGAGGTCCGTGTAATTTTCTCCTTGAATTATCGATTCTTACCCGTTGGGGCGTCTGTAGACCGCTACGCGCACGACCGCGGAACTGTGCCGCAAGTTTGGCGAAAAGATTTTGGGCGAGATCGTTCCGATATTGCAGAATACGGCCTCATCCCCTGATGCACGTACCCGTGAAGGTGTATGCCTCACGTTATCGGACATCATGTATGTTTATTGACTTTTTCCCTTTGTCTGGTGCTCTGTTGACGCTTGGTGCAGGGAGAACACGACCGACACGCAACGTGAGGGACACGAGAGCGAGATTATCAACATGGTCCGGACCTCACTTGTCGATAACGATGCGAGCGTGAGGACGGCGGCCGCGAAAGCATTTGATACGCTTCAGGAGCACATCGGAGCCAAGGCTATCGATCAGACGATACCGACCCTGCTGGAAGCTCTCCGTCAACCAGGAGAGAGCTCTGGAACGGCCCTGCAGGCGCTTCGCGAGGTCATGTCGGTGAGTGGCGCTAGAGTATTGACGCTAATGCCTGGCTTTCTGATGCGTGAATGACCTAGGTTCGGGCGGCGACAGTGTTCCCCGTGTTGATTCCGACGTTGATTGCAACCCCGATGACGGTGTTCAATGCGCGATCACTTGCGTCCCTCGTTACTGTGGCTGGCAACGCGCTCAGCAAGCGTCTGACGGTCATCTTGAATGCATTGGTCAAGGCGTTGGAGGAAGACGAGGACGAGGAATTGCTCGCTGCTTTGGACGAGACATTGCGTGCATTGCTGGGATCGATCGAGGATCCAGAAGGGCTCAACACGCTGATGCTGCTACTACTTGGATGGTACGGGTGTTTCACCGACGGTTGCGCGTTCCCATTCTAACATGTACCGACCTTTGAATGTACAGGACAAAGAGTGATGCACCAGTGCGCCGTGCCAGTGCTTGTGATATATTTTCCATCTTTTGCGAGGAATCTGAACTCGATTCGTCTCTGTACCGGGTGGATTGGGTTCGACAGCTGATCTCCCTGTTTGATGATCCCCAAGTCGATGTGCATACCGCGGCATGGAAAGCGTTTGATGCGTTTGTCAAGTCCGTGCCCAAGGACGAACTCGAGCCATTGGTCGTTCCGCTTCGCCGGACCATCGAAGGGACGGGCGCACCAGGACGGACTGTGCCCGGGTTTAGCCTGCCCAAGGGCGTGGCACCTGCTGTGCCCATTATTATCGCAGGTCTGACCACAGGAAGCAATGAACAACGGGAAAACGCGGCCCATGCGATCGGGGACCTCGTTGAGCGTACCGACGAGTCCGCCATCAAGCCCTTCGTCGTGCCCTTCACCGGCCCACTCATCCGTGTTGCGACGCAAGCGACGACGTATCCGCCGGGTGTCAAGACCGCGATTCTGACCGCGCTCGCAACGATGCTGGAGCGTATACCGAACCACGTGAAGCCGTTCTTCCCACAACTGCAGCGGACGTTTGTCAAGTCGGTCAGCGATCCGTCGAGCATCGTCGTGCGTACGCGTGCGGCGGATGCGCTGGGTGTGTTGATGCGCAGTCAGCCGCGCGTGGATCCAGTGGTGACGGAGCTCGTCGGAGGCGCACATACGAGCGAGGAGGAAATTGCGGCAAGCTTTGTGTTGGCGTTGTCGCACGTCATTCGGAGTGCAGCCGTGCACGGCGGAGTTGGCGACAAAGTGAGGGAGACCTGTGTCGAGTTGGTACACGAGGCATTCCGTGGGACACATGAAGGTCAGTGCCAAAAAAGGACCTTCAGGATTCCATTTACTAATGGTTATTTCCCCGTGGGTACAGATCACTACGTGCAAGCGATGGCGGGTCTCGTGGCGTCCTTGTCGATGGCGCACCCAGAATCACTCAAGTCGATCGTCAGGTATGATCTACTATTTAGATAATAATGAAGGGACGAACGATGACTCATCCTGCACGTTTTATTCACTAGTGCCTATCTCATCTCTGGGACACCTCCGTCAGCGCTCTCGTCACATTCCATCCTTGCGGTCCTCCAACCTGGTGGTGAGGACGCGGATGAACGAGGTCTGCGGCCCGAGGAGACGGTGTTCGCCAAACAGGGGGTCTTGCGCAGCGTCGCGCTCAAGGTCAAGGAGAACGCGGCGAACGAGCGGCCGGCGATTTCGCGTCCGGCGCGAGATGCGCGGGAGATTTTGAAATCGATGGCGGCGGATGGAGAGGAGAGTTTAGTGGGAATATTTTAAGTTGACCTTTGGCGCGTGCAAACCCCATGAACGAATTGGGATCTACGATATGTCTGGCATACAAGCGTGGTGTCACTCTAGGAAGAATAAGATTCAATCGGTAACCCGACGGACCATCAAAGGAAGTCGTAGGTTGTTGCTAACGAAAGGCAAAGCATTGTTGTGAATTGCTCAATTCATTCACCACGTCGATCGACCGAACGACCATATATCCCTGGTCTCCACGACAGTCTCGATTATAAGATCTGCACAGTAGGATGGAAATGACATACAACTCGCATCACCCAGCACAGGTGCCAACCTTGGTCATGAGATTTATGTACTAACTACTACTAATAGCCTTCAATTGGTCGCCGCACTTGTTTGTTGCTGACCTATCATGCCCCCTCCCCCGTTCTCTTACTATGCACTACACGGATACAGACCATCATGATTCTACAAGCCCGCCTTCAAAAAGTACAGCTTTTAATATCCATCTAAAGGTTCGACATCCCAACCATATCAGCAGAAAGCCTCATAACGTGGCGTGGCAACTAGTTCACGTCAATATATGTACTGTACGGGATGCAAATCTGCATTGCCCTTTCCATGATTGCGCAAACCCAGTGGTGAGCTCCTGACATACCGCACACGGTTGATGACGTGCCATTGGTAAAAGTGGGGTTAACCACTCTTATTTCTCTCACCCTGATGTGGTTGCACAAGACGACAAGGAAGCGGAGAATATAATCGAACTTCTTGTACCCCAAAGGAATACAGTAGTGTAAATGGTGCTTCTTTGCGAGTACATAGTATACCAAACCTGCTTTGGGTCATAACACAGGCTGGTTCGTGCTAGCATTCGGCATCCAATGAGTAGGGGTCCGTTGTACATCCACACATCCCACCGTCAGCGCAGACTCAATGGTCCTACGGACATCACTGAGAAAACATCACGTTGGTTAATTGGAACTTTAGTTTACATCCCGGACGAAGAGAATGAGTGGCCGGGCGAAGCAGCGGATGCATTATTAGTAAAACTGGAAATTACCACATGACAAAGCACTCACCGTTCCTGAGGGCAAATATGATCTGGGTTTGATAGGCAAATGCCATTCGAAACGTCAGCATGATAGAACCAAATTGAGACAATTATCATCACATACCTTCTTTGATCATCCTCGACAAGGATGTCGCCATTTTCACTCATTCTTAGACCTTGCGTGATAGTTTAATTGAAATGGTGACAACTTGGAAACTAGAGAATCGGCCTGACTCGACTGGGACGGCAATGAGTCACGAAGAGGCGGTGACCATGGTGAACAGTCCAAGAACCGTTGGACGGTGAGGATTAACTCATTTGTGCCTGGTCGCTCATCTGGGAGCGACCAACACTGTTCAATCAAATTCCAGTGCGTGTCATCCATCTTTCGGGACGCTGGTCGACCTGGCTTCTTGCCCGTCGACAAGTACACGACGACCCACGGATCATATGGGACTTCAAACCATGGTAGTTTCCCAGAGAAAGCCTGATTGTATAATCAGCACGGTGTTGGAGATCACAATCTCGATTAGTAGTAGGTACAGCCACTGCTTATATAACCTTAGCGCTGTACCGTAGTTTCTACCTAGCGAACGAAGTAGAACAGTGACTACAACAACCCATTCGGGTTGCTTAACACACGGGCACGTATTTTGTGCGAAATTGGCCTTCCTGGAAACTGATACATCCAAAGGAATATATGTCGCTCTTTGTTGTCAGAGTATATTCTCTGTCTGGATTATTTTGTTCCGGCGCGCTGAAACGCACGGCTCCTGGCCGTGTCGTGGACCTTTGGAGATAACCCGGTGCTTCTGGAATATTCCCCACCATGGAAGCGTAGCCAAAGTCGGCCAGGCATGCGTTATAGTCTGCATCAATTAAGACATTATTCTGTCTGGCGTTTAGACAATATTATAACGATATCGGTTTCTCTTTTCGACGTACAGGGTTCAAGTCCCCATGGACGATCGGAATGGAGTGTACTATAAGGTGTTACCCATTGAAACCATCCAAATGATAATATATGCTCACAGTATTCCAGCCCATTGGCAATATCCAGTAGCTATTTTGGCAGGTCAGTGCATGAGGAAGTATTTAATCAAGTGCACCTGCCAACTGGAGTCGATGTGTCACGGCTAGAATGGCGTCGTATTTTTCCAAGAATTTGTGGAGAGATTCGTTGCGCATCCACAACGACACCAAGGAGATTGAAACTGTGCCGCAAGTTTGGCGAAAAGATTTTGGGAGAGATCGTTCCGATATTACAGAACACGGCCTCATCCCCTGATGCACGTACGCGTGAAGGTGTATGCCTCACGTTGTCGGGCATATGTATGTTTAATGACTCTTTCCCTTTGTCTAGTGCTCTGTTGACACTTGGTACAGGGAGGACACGACCGACACGCAACGTGAGGGACACGAGAGCGAGATTATCAACATGGTCCGGACCTCGCTTGTGGATGACAATGCGAGCGTGAGGACGGCGGCCGCGAAAGCGTTTGATACACTCCAGGAACATATTGAGGCCAAGGCTATCGATCAGACAATACCGACCCTGCTGGAGGCTCTCTGTCAACTTGGAGAGAGCTCTGGAACGGCCCTGCAGGCGCTTCGCGAGGTCATGTCGGTGAGTGGCGCTAGAGTATTGACGCCAATGCCTGGCTTTCTGATGCGTGAATGACCTAGGTTCGGGCGGCGACAGTGTTCCCCGTGTTGATTCCGACGTTGATTGCAACCCCGATGACGGTGTTCAATGCGCGATCACTTGCGTCCCTCGTTACTGTGGCTGGCAACGCGCTCAGCAAGCGTCTGACGGTCATCTTGAATGCATTGGTCAAGGCGTTGGAGGAAGACGAGGACGAGGAATTGCTCGCTGCTTTGGACGAGACGTTGCGTGCATTGCTGGGATCGGTCGAGGATCCAGAAGGGCTCAACACGCTGATGCTGCTACTACTTGGATGGTACGGGTGTTTCACCGACGGTTGCGCGTTCCCCTTCTAACATGTACCGACCTTTGAATGTACAGGACAAAGAGCGATGCACCAGTGCGCCGTGCCAGTGCTTGCGATATATTTTCCATCTTTTGCGAGGAATCTGAACTCGATTCGTCTCTGTACCGGGTGGATTGGGTTCGACAGCTGATCTCTTTGTTTGATGATCCCCAAGTCGGTGTGCATACCGCGGCATGGAAAGCGTTTGATGCGTTTGTCAAGTCCGTGCCCAAGGACGAACTCGAGCCATTGGTCGTTCCGCTCCGCCGGACCATCGAAGGAACGGGCGCACCAGGACGGACTGTGCCCGGGTTCAGCCTGCCCAAGGGTGTGGCGTCTGCTGTGCCCATCATTATCGCGGGTCTGCCACAGGAAGCAACGAACAACGGGAAAACGCAGCCCATGCGATCTGTGACCTCGTTGAGCGTACCGACGAGTCCGCCATCAAGCCCTTCGTCGTGCCCTTCACCGGCCCACTCATCCGTGTTGCGACGCAAGCGACGACGTATCCACCGGGTGTCAAGACCGCGATCCTGACCGCACTCTCAACGATGCTGGAACGTATACCGAACCATGTGAAGTAGTTCTTCCCACAACTGCAGCGGACGTTTGTCAAATCAATCAACGATCCGTCGAGCATCGTCGTGCGTACGCGTGCGGCGGATGCGCTGTGCGTGTTGACGCGCAGTCAGCTGCGCGTGGATCCAGTGGTGACGGAACTCGTCGGGGGCGCGCGCACGAGCGAGGAGGAAATTGCGGCAAGCTTTGTGTTGGCGTTGTCGCACGTCGTTCGGAGCGCGGTCGTGCACGGCGAGACGGGCGACAAGGTGAGGGAGACGCGTGTCGAGTTGGTACACGAAGCGTTCCGTGGGTCGCATGAAGGTCAGTGCGAATAAAGGACCTTGAGGATTACATTTACTGGTGGTTGTTTCGACATGGGTACAGATCACTACGTGCAAGCGATGGCGGGTCTCGTAGCGTCCTTGTCGACGGCGCACCCAGAATCACTCAAGTCGGTCGTCAGGTATGATCTACTATTTAGATAATAATGAAGGGACGGACGATGACTCATCCTGCACGTTTTATTCACTAGTGCCTATCTCATCTCTGGGACACCTCCGTCAGCGCTCTCGTCGCATGCCATCCTTGCGGTCCTCCAACCTAGTGATGAGGATGCGGATGAAAGCGGTCCACGGCCCGAGGAGACGGTGTTCGCCAAACAGGGGGTCTTGCGCAGCGTCGCGCTCAAGGTCAAGGAGAGCGCGGCGAACGAGCGGTCTGCGAGAGAGATTTTGAAAGAGATGGCAGCGGATGGCGAGGAGAGTTTAGTGGGAATATTCTGAGTTGATGTTGATTTTAGTCATGTGGGCCTGGGACGGTGCTTGTTAGTGAACAAATGCCCGTATACTATATTCGTTGTAGTATCTTTCGTAAGGATAAGAATTCCAACCAGTGAAACGGTCCATCAGCGGGAACCATTCATTGTCATCGATGAAAGGCAAGACAAAATCTAAACTGTTTAGTGCAATGGTCACTGATTCTCAATAAATTTCTAGGCAAGGGAGATCGAAGATCGATGCACCGTTCCGTACGCCCGGGTGACCTTAAACCGCACAGGATTCTATTATTTTGCGTCATGAAGATTGCCACGATCTCTTTATGAACTTCCGTTGGTCGCCTGTCTAGGCAGGCAGTAGCAACTTATTTTCCCGCTATATTCACTGCTTTCCATCGATGCTGGTAGACATATCACATTAGTTTAACTCATTTGTTTAGATTCCCACCTTTTCGACAATGGACATGAATATTAATGTGATTTCAGAAAGGAGCAGAGATCACAACCCGCTAACCCCTTTCAGTGCACCCGCAGAGCCAACTTGGGAAATAAGTAGCCAGTGCTGGGAAATGAGAGATACCCATCTCGACAGTTCCGCCGGTAATTATAAAACAAGTCCATACACCAAGTAAATAATACGAATGGCAGACCTCAAGTTTCTACATCAGCTAGTCGTGCCACTGCAACCGGCATGGTGGTGTTCTGTGATCTTTACGGGTCAACGTGCTTCGCACTTGGTACACGGCCATCCGCACACAACATTATGATTTTCTGCCACCTGGCTGATGAGGCAGTCTCTGCCGAATTGATCATGCCAGCAGTTATTCCGGGGACTGGAATATTGCGTGGATGCCCATCGGCAATCCTGCTGAAGAGTATTGTTCTACTAGCCCCGGGCCAATAGCGGCTAGCTCACTTGAATCCTGAACAAAGTATTCTTTAGGAGTGAATGATACTACATGCATACATCTTCGCTGAATCAGTCATTGTACATTCCGAACACATCTCTGCTATACTCAGCTCCATCAGCGGCCCGATGAGAATAAAGAACACGAAAATCATACCTGTGAAAAGTTCGCCTGTGGTCATTTGGTGTGCGATATGCAGCGACGCTTGCAACTTCTATAGTCCGGTGAGTGTAGACGCGAGAGGAAAATATAATGTTAGCTTACTTCATCTATAGAAAAGAGGTGGAGGCGGACACCATCCAGATAGTCGGGTTGATATTGGCGCTCATTAGGGATAAGCTTGATCAAATCCTTGTACTTTGAAAATATTTCCGCGAGATCACTCAGCCGGCTAAAGCGTTCGGAAGGAGCTGGAAGGGTGAATATAAAGTTGGCCCAGGGTTCGTCTAGACCGCTACTGGGGACAAGTGCAGCGACTTCTTGGTATTTCGAAATCGATTCCTTGAGGTAACTTAGATGACAGAGGTACCAAAACCGAGGAAAGGAGCTGGAAACGCAGAATGGACAGCCGAATTTGCAAGGGTTTCCATCCGAAGTAAGCGTCGCAACATCTTGATAAATTGAGGTGTTGCTCGGCGTCGGGGAAAAGAGCACAGAATCTCCAACGACGAAAGTCGACTTCCTGACATCAAAAACATTGTCACAGGAAAATCGTACGAGAAGTGCAACACCAAGCCTAGTGAGTATCCAAGGATTTTTGCCATGGGCGTCTGGGGAAAGTCTAACAACGTTCTCGATCACGGAAATTGTACTATCGAGGTCGGTGATGTCACCACGATACACAAACCGCACGTAGAATGCATCACCAAGAGAAGTGAGCATCCAAGGTTTGTCAAAATGACCGTCTGGGAGGAGTTCAACTGCGTCTTCAATCATGGAAATTGTGTGATCGAGGTCGGCGATACTACCATATCGTACAAAGCGCACATAGAGAGCGTTACCGAGGGAGGCGAGCATCCAGGGCCTTTCTGAATAGCCATCTGAAACGAGTTTTATACCGTCCTTGATCACCAAAATTGCGTTGTCAAGGTCGGCGGCAATATTGCTTTGTACAAAACGTACACGGAGCGCATTGCCAAGGGAGACGAGCATCCAGGGCTTGTCGAAGTAGCCATCGGGGGCAAGTGCTACAGCGCCCTCGATATTGGAAATTGCGGCGTCGAGGTTGGCGGTACTACCACATTGTAACAAGCGCACATAGCAGAGTGCATCAGCAAGGGAGGTGAACATCCAGGGCATGTCAAAATAGCTGCCTGGGGCGAGTGTCAGAAGGTCCTTTATCACGGAAATGGCAAGATCGAGGTCGGTGGTGACGCCGCTTTGTGCAAAGCGTACACGAAGAGTGTCGCCGAGGCAAGCGAGCATCCAGGGTTTGTTAGGGTTGATGATTGGGACAAGTTTCACGCTGTCTCCAATCATGGACATTGCACTATCGAAGTCGGCAATATCACCACGTTGCACGAAACGCACATAGAGGGCGCTCCCGAGGGAAGTAAGCATCCAGGGCTTGTCGAAATGGGCATCTGAAATGAGCTTCAAGCCGTTCTTGATTATGGAAATTGCGCTGTCGATATCGGCGGTGACACCGTGCTGCAAAAAGCGTATACGGAGTGCATCACCAAGAGAGGCGAGTACCCAGGGTTTGATGAAGTGGCCATCCAAAGTGAGCTGTGCAGCTTCCTTCAGCAATGCAACCAACCTTTCAAGATAACAAAGATGGCCAGTTATCTCGAAACATTTGCGCAATACTGTACTGAGGTTGATCAGTCTGTATGGTTCCTCAAAGGGCCAATGTGGAAGCATTTGAGCAGACCGATCCAACTCCAGGAGGAACCCGTTAAGTTTCGCTGACTTTCTAGATTCTAGAACCCGGTGTCGCTTGAGCGTCTGCATTACGAGATCCGCAGCCCGGTGGAAATAGCTGCTTTCGGAGCAGATTTTCTTGATCTCGGTCGCAAGTAGCTCGACTTCACCGGCATTGGATGTACTACACTGCAGTTTCTCCTGTCGATACAACAGAGCTTGAGCGAGAAGGAGTAGTGTTTGGGGCCGATCTGGATGACGGCTTGAGCGCAGCTCGAGTGCTTTGCGATAACAATCGATGGCTGCATCAAGGTCCGACATTGTGCCGTGTACCTGGCCGTTTATGAAGCTTGAAACGGCATGGTTGAACAGTGCGGTGGCGTGACATTTGTGACTGGGAGGACAAAAGTTCAACGCAAATTTGAAGCATTCAGCAGATTCTTTGAGCTTGTCTATCCCTCGACCATCATGATAGAAGAGAAGTGCATGGTGGCCTTTTTCTGTTAATTCTGCCTCGATACACGAACGATCCTCACATCCCAACTAAGGAAGTCTCGTTAACAACAGGAACACGCAATGTAGCTTGTACTCTCACATTGCTATTACTAGGACTCAAATCAGAGAAAGAGTCGAATCGCTGCTCTTCAAGAGTAATAAGGAGTGAAGGACAGGAAGATGTACCCCCATCTCCTTTCGAAAGGAGAAAGACTGGGCATATTTTAAATAAGTGCTACCGGAACGCATCAAATCATAGTGCATACCACATGTACTTCCCCCCTCGGCTAATTGGCGTACACTTGATTTTGTCGTGCAGAGAATTTCTCCATTTCCAAAAGTTGATTCAAATTCAAAAGAAGCGCTGATCCAGAACTCAATCTCGACCGTTGGATCTGTCGGCCTAATCACCATCAGCAACAGTTAACAGAAAGCAATAAGAGATCACTTACAATGTAATCTCCTCGTCCCATTCAATGATAAGATCATAGACGCCGTCTTCAAGCGAAGCTGGCTTGTATTTACTCCTTCTCTGTATACCATTGAACTGGATGACGACATAAAAGCCAACGGGAATGCGTCTGAGACAGGTGATAATATTCTCCACCCGTATGTCTGTAACGCGATTGTCAGCCTTCCTCCATAAGAGCACAAGTCATACGTACTCGTGATGACGAACTGCCGAATGTCATCAGTCGCAGTAGGAAGAGAGAACGTTTCGGGAACGAGTGCTGATCCGTACAGGTTAGAACCGCCGTCGCTGGGAGAGTCATGTAACCTAATTGAAACTCCAAGCCTTGGCGAAATGAAGAACACACATCTTTCTCCGAAGATAAACTACATCTAAGAAGCATTAGAAATAAATGAGATTTTGTTGCGATGAACTGCTCACTTCCAAGTTTGGTTTCGTCCACGTACTTTTCTTCCAGGAACTCCCAAAAATGTTCTTCTTCCCCCATATTCTCGTGAGATATTTCATTCTAAAGTATCGTCAGGTTGTGAATAAACAGGAGCGAAGGAAACAAACATTTTCAAGCATGTTAAGCCATTGGCTGTCATGGGTGATGGCCACGGAAACATTGGGATTCTTGTGGCTGGAAGGTCAGTGTACAGTAGCGTATGATTACCAACCGAGCAAACCTTATGCAGCAGGTAACGGTTGATGATGTCGGAAGGGTGAAAAGGCTAGAGGATTGCTCGACCATTTTCATTTTGTTCGCCTTAACAGAGACTTACTTGAGATAATGCAGGGACACGCTTGACCTGTATGTCTGAGTTCAAATACCTAAACGTATCATGGTCCCGTAACTTGAAAACACTTCGCGAGACTTACTTCCAAAAGAAAGCTAAGATGTGAAGCAGGGAGCTTGCCAGAAACATCAGTTTAGACAAGATGGTTGCCGAGTGCGGAGGCAGCCCTTCAACCCAAATATGATTATCCCACTCCCGAACTTTGATCTTGAAACCTGATACGAGCACGGTTTGGTTATCATTGCGATTTTCTCCAAGGCTCTGGCGGTAATCGCATATGGGGTCCCAAGTATGTTTTCCAGTTTCGTCGCGTTCGAAAACGACCCGTTCGACAGGCCGGTCATTAAGGAACGATGCAAGATACCAAGAACTCGATTTATAAAACCCGGTGAGCAGGTAGAGGGATGTGCAACGAGTAATTTGATACCAATCGAGTGCATGCTTCTCCGCTAGCCTGCGAAATTCCTCCTCCTGCTCCTTGTCGAGTTTTTGGCGTACGGCACCCGACGGGAGGATAAGGATTGCGCCCGATGTAGAACACGACATGAATCTACATGGTGGATTTATGGCGGTATTGAGTCAGTATTATTGTACATCACCGAGTATCGAGGCAAATACCTTTGGGTGTGCTTCAAGTCGCCATTGGGAGGACACTGAATACCGTTACAAATTACGCGACCGGAAGGGAATGCATTGGGAACGGGAGGAACGTCGTTTGGATCGAACTTGGTTAGTCCAACAACGCCAGCAAGATCCTTGCGTCTAGCCTGGTGGAGGTCGTGGTCTAGGGGAAAACATATATTGAACAGGACTTTGAACATGCCATCTTCATCGACATAGCCGACATCTCCGATGTGGAGTCCATGTTCTGCATATGATGCTGGGAGGCCAGGCTTCGGTTCTGGAAATCGCAAAGGATACCCGAATGATTGTCTCAAATTTTTTGCGTATAGATTTTGTGGGGAGTCCATTGCACTTGAATGGTTGCGAACAAGGATCAATTTGATCAAGCTGCAGTCGACTTCGAACATGCGACGTCCTGAAGGCAGCTTGCGTGGGAATTCTCTGGGGTTGGCCACGATTGACGAGATCTCTGTCTAATCACCACTTGAATAATTCCCATCAGTGCCTTGGCCAGTCCACCTCCCAAGCTCTCTCTCCCTGCCGTTGTCGCCTGACCTTGACTTCAACCTTCCTAGTCTTGTACTCTCAAATGTAAACGATACAATTCCCATTTCTCCTCATCGAACGTGCAAATGAACCCGCCATCAACCCCTCTGTCGTGCCCTTCACTGGCCCGCTCATCCGCATAAATAACACGATCCTGACCATGCTTGAAACGATGCTGGAGCGTATATAAACCTGCATGATGGCGTTCTTCTCGCAGCTGCTATGAACGTTTTCAAGCTTGTCAGGGGTCCGTCGAGCATTGTAGCGCGCACATACGTCGCGGACGCGCAGTCAGCCGCGGATCCGCACCACGGAGCCCATCGGAGGCGCAGGGTCACGAGGAGTCTTTCCTTTGGCGTTGTTTTGCGCCGTTCGGCCCCCGGTCGTCCATGGAAGGTTGGAAACAATGCGAGGGAGCCGTGCGTCGAGTTGAACACGAAGCGTTTCGTGGGACACACCAAGGTCAGGAAAAAAAGTGCCTCGGGAATTCTCATTTACTGATGTCGGTCGCATGCGTTACTATGATATGTGTAGAGATCACTACGTAAAGACGACGATAGGTCTCATAGTTGCGTCCATGTCGACGATGCACCCGGAGCCAGTCAAGTCGCCAGTGGTCAGAGATCTACTTGAGCGATGACGACAGACAGACGAAGGCCCACGACTTTTTTCTCATCAGCATCCATCTCGTCTGGGGTACGACTCTGTCGGTACTATCGTCACACTGAACGACGAGTCCGCCTAAGGGGACAATGTTTACTCAACAGGGGTCTTGTAGAGCTCAAAGCCAAGGAGAGTGGAGGATGTTGCAGCGGAAGGCAAGCAGAGTTTGATGGTGATTCTCTGAGCTAATTTTAGTCGAGTGTGACCTCGGAACATCGTTTTTCCATCGGAAAACAAGCGGTCCTACATATGTATGTTTGGCATACAAACTTGATGTGAGTCTGGAAAGTGGTTCGATCAACGAAAGAGTTCATGAGACAGAGATCCTTCATTCCCATCAATGAAAGGCAAGACCTGATTTCAAGCCAACGATTTCGGACGTCTGTCAGGCATTTGGGCGCGTTCTTCTCCAACGAACGACCCAATTCGCTGGCAGCAGAACCATTTAGTAACCTGCTGAATGTTGTCGGATAGGGAAGCTATGTCCCAGGACGCGCTGACAAGGATCAAGTTACTAGGGGAAAGGGAGAGAGAAAGAGTATGTCATCGACTCTGTGGCCTGTCTATGCAAGTGTCGGAATTTCAACGTTTCAACAGCGAATACTATGTAGTTTTGTTGCACGACTCGGGGAATAGTTCATTTTCATCATGCGACCACAGCGCACAGTTGACCCATTATTGCCGTCTGGAAAAGGGGCCAAATATGTGTGTTTGATCAGACTGCGGCGAGAGGGCTGGGAGTGAAGGTGTAGTAGCATTGTGTAAGTACTATGCTACTACGGACAGGAACTGAAACGGGCGAGAACGAGAGTGGGCGGACAACTAGGGGTGTAAGCGCATGGCGCTTGCCGGTCCCGGCCGGTGCGAAACCTGTGGCATCGCGTGAGCTGCAAGGTGGGTGGGAACCTCGTAGGACGCTATGCTAAAGGGATGCGCTGGGACATCCAAAGGCCCAGTGGATCGTCCTGAGAGGGACCGAAGACCAGGTGTCGAGGCGAGGGTGTGGGTGCGACGAGATGCGGGTCTGCCTGGACGCACGGGCTAGGTGAGAAAGTGGTGGAGACAGAGAGAAAAGAATGCACGCGCACATAGCCGGGCGCGGAGGAGCGACCTCACGTGGCGAGCAACACACACGGGGGCTTATGGAGGGAGAGGAGGCTCGGGGGAGGGAGCGGGGGGCATACGTGGTCACCAAGGTCGGCAAGGGGGACAGGCTAAAGCGCTGGGTAAAACCCGGCCGGAAAACCCAGTTCCCTCCTCGGAGAATCCCGGGGTACACTGCCACGAGCGCTGCGGGAGCCTGCCTGGTAGCGGGTGTCGTACCCGAACCCGAGCTCGATCGAACCTTCCTCAACGGGAGTGACATTCCGAGCATGCCCTGCTGCCGTCGCGGGTGTCGAACCCGAGCTCGATCGATTAAACCTTCCTCAACGCGAGGTAGCCCTGGATGCAGACATGCAGCAGAGAATCATCCAGTCGCGACCGGTCGATGTGCTGCTACTTGGCCTGTGCCCTGCGAGGCGCCGGCGTGAAATTCCGAGCGTCCCCTGCTGCCGAAGCTGCCGTTGAATGGTCGATCCTCAACACGAGTGATCGCCTTGATGCAGCAAGGGATCCGGCCGTGGATGCAGCACGACGCATACTGCAATGTCCAAACCTGTTGAGCGCACTACTTGGCCCCATGACGGGGCAAGTTGCAACTTTGAGGAACTGCCATCGAAATTCCTTGAACATGTGAGCACGCCCTGCCGCCGCTGCAGGGAGCGTGTGGAGTTTGTGAGCGCGGCACGGTGCGCGAGCGACACAGAGGGAAATATAAAAATGAGAGAGGAGAGGACTCTGACGAACCTTTGGTAAAATATTGAATACAAACTGGCACTAGCCCATAGAATTGATGCTGCTGTCCCAGACGTTTTACGTTCTAAATTCGTACACGTCAGTTAATATTTTACCCTCCCAGTGCTCACCTTCTTCATTGCCTGGCACCTCGTGACAGAACGTGAGTTGTCTACCTGTTGACCGTGAGCGGAAGGGTGGCCTTTCGGGAAGGCGGTCGCGAAGCCAACGATGGCATTTCAAAGAAGACGGTTGCGTGCAGACTATCAGCTTGATTCAGATTCAAACTCCACTATCGTAGGCGTTGGCCGCCGCGACTGCTGCCAGCATGACCAGATATATCTGGGCGAAACGAAACAAAATGAATGAGATGATACGGTATGATGCGATGCTGACAAAAGATGATAGTACAGGAAGGCCTTTGAGATGACCTTTTAAAAAATCGTTTAAACTTGGCGTACCAGCCGGCAGGATCGCATACCTTCCAGGGAGGTATCGGACTCTCCCCAGTGATATTTACCCACTATGATTTCTTCTGCGACTCTGGGGCTTACTGTCCTGGTAATTGTATATGCATCATTCAAGCGTTTAACTCGCCCGTCTCTGTCCATGATACGTGGCCCCAAGTCACCGTCGTTCATTTTCGGTGAGTCTTTCTCTTTCTCTACTTTTTACTATTTGATACTTTTTTAGGAAACTTGCTCGAGTTATTCCAGCGACCCGTTGGCGAAGCAGACTTTGCGTGGCAAAGTTTATATGGCAATGTCACCCGGTTTAAGGGTATTTTCGGGGTAAGTTTGCCCACTCTCCAGTTTCCTAACAGTATCTTCCCTGACACGTATCGACACACCTCAGGAGGATTACCTCCTAGTCACAGACCCTAAAGCTCTTCAAAAGATGCTGAACACGTGTGGATACGATTACCCGAAATTACACAATATCCGCGTCCTTTTGCGAATATTTTTTGGGAAGGGAATTTTCTGGGCTGATGGTACTGCGTGCTCCTGTAATGTTTTGATTTCGGGGTTAATCACATGATTAGGTGAGAACCATAAGCGACATAAGAGGATAATGCTTCCCGGCTTTGGGCCAAAAGAGTCCAAAGACTCCTTGCCTATCTTCAAAGCGTGCGCTGAGTCTATAAGTTTGAAATGGCAGGAAGCTATCGGGGATTGCGGCTGCCACAGTGTCGACCTCAACGTCCGAGCTCTACTCTCTCGTGGAACATTAGATGCCATCGGTCAGGGTATGATTATTTGGTTCTCTGAAGAACAAGTATATTAACCTGTCTCCAACAGCCGCATTCGATGTCCAACTGGACACTATCCAGGACGATTCCCACCCCCTCGCGAAGACATATAAAAACTACATGTCAGTTTAGTCATGATCTCTAGAAGATTGTCGTACAACTTCTTTCCAGTAATGATATTTTAGCTCTTCCTTCGTCAGCGCAAATTTTTGTCCAAGCGGCGTCCAAGTATATTCCGACATGGCTACTCCAGTGTATTGCTGATCGTAGTTCAAACCTTCGGATTAAGCGCGCAAATGACGCAAAAAATACGGTCATCTGCATCGCAAAAGAATTGGTGCGGGAGAAGGCTCAAGCTCTTTTACAAGGGAAGGGTAATCGAGATATCTTCACCCTACTTGGTATGCTACCACTGCACTGCTCACTATCGACCAGCATCGTTGACTATTGCGCAGTAAAGGCTAACATGAGTGCAAATGCGAAGAATAGGTTAACCAACGAAGAATTGCTATCGCAGGTCCAGTATGTTTTTCTCGATACCTCTCTAGTTATTCGAATGATAATTTTTGGCACATAGTACAATCCTAATAGCGGGCCATGAAAGTACCTCAACTACCATTGCCTGGATCTTGCTGGAGCTGGCTCGGAACCGCGAAGCCCAATTGAAACTACGAGATGAAATAAGGAAGACCGTAGCCGCCATCCAGGCGCATGGCGATCCGCAGCTCACAGTCCCAGATTTGGATGGTATGCCTTACTTGAATGCAGTGATCAAGGTACTCGTTCCCCCTTGACAAGTGTCCCTTTGATTCAACTCATCTTTCTCTTCCCAATGAAGGAAGGATTACGGTTCCATCCAATATCACCTCATACCCAGCGAATACCTCGTCGAGACGACATCCTTCCGCTGTCTAAGCCAATTATCACTCGATCTGGAGATATGGTTATGGAAGTGCTTGTCCCCAAAGGTACTCACATTGTCATGTCTACTGCTGCATACAATCGGTACGTTTGACCGTCCCACGGCCTTTCAGATGTATGATGCATGATATTGCAGTAATAAGGACCTCTGGGGAGAGGATGCGGATGTGTTCAATCCAAACCGCTGGTTGGATGATGCGATGGATGAGAAGAAATCAACTGGTATTGGCATATACTCAAACTTGTATGCCCATTTTCGTCGCATTCCAAGACATTTACCCACATACTTTCTGTAATGGCAGGATGAGCTTCCTCAGTGGCACTCGGGCATGCTTGGGATGGCGCTTCGCGTACAGTTCCATCTTTTGATTCGTAACAAGCACTGCGGCTGATTCAGCTTACAGCCTTATAGAGCTCCAAGTATTCCTGCTAGAATTCGTAGGAAAGTTCGAGTTCAAGATAACAGACGCTGCCGAACGTATTGTCAGGCAGCCGGCGTTAGTTATGGTCCCAATGGTTGAAGGCGAACTCAGTGACGGTGTTCAAATGCCATTAGCTATATCCCTGGCGCCCCAGGATGATGGATTTTAATGCCCAGTCGCGTATCTGACATGTGGCTTAACACACATCACACATCAAATACGTGTAGTTGTAAATGAGAATAGACAAGAAATTTGAGACAGGTCGCACAGAAAAAGAAATCACCATCGATTAGTAACGTAAATTGCTGATGACGTCGTTGTAGTTCTTCCACGTCGGATCGAATCGATCAGATAGCGAAGAAAAACTTACCACCAGAAAGTTTATGAGGCATACGATGACCACAGCCAGTTCTCACTGTCCTCCTAGATATGGCTCTAAGTAGCAGGGTGGCGGCGGTGAGTGAGGTCGCCGGGGCTGTGCACGGAAGCACTAACGCACAAGCCACTGTCGAGTCTCGCATGCGTTCGGGAATAGATAAGCATTAAACGAAGCGTGGGCAAATTCTGAGGACGAACCTGAGCACAAGTTAATAATGTCACGGCGTGGCGAAAAGGGTGTGGGAGATCGTCCTCCTCGCCGGTGATCTGTTCACTCTGAACATGACCCAGATTGCCACTACAAGTCAACGATCTTAATCAGAACAATTTTGCAGAAGTAGAAACGCTGCGTCGAGGGTCATAAAAAGAGGTGGGGAGAGGCTGGTTTCGATTCTTATCTGCCATATTGCGGGTGTGCACTGCCATACAGATTATCGAATGCGCATCAATATCTAATGCGTCCCTTGCGTGGGAAAAATATACATTGATTACCGAGGGTCTTGCCATGATACGAGATCTACTTGGCACAGCGTGCGTAAACATGGAAGACCTCCTTTTTGGAACTCGCTGAGAGTGATACCCCCTGAGTCCCTTCAAAGTGCCTGGTAATCATGGAGAAAAATTGTCAGATTGTACCACTAACTCACTACCGGTCACCTTTTTGCTCAAGAACTTGGCCAATTCAACAATCCAACCGCCGCAGCCCGCGCTAAAGCCACAGCCAAAACCAAGCCAAAACGGGGTTTTACTTAAACCCTCCGAGAAGTGAGCCACTGGAAACCCCAAGGGAAAGGCCAAGAGTAACACTAACCTTGACACTATTGACAGCGCTGCATGGCTGCAGCTGAATGATATTTATAACGCTTGAAATGTGGGAGTCGAAATTCAAACTGACTCCATCGGCCATCTTCGCATCAATCTGGGGGATACAAAACGAGGCGAAACGACCCGGCGTGTTACGATCTGACACGAGAATGGCACTCGGCAGACGTTTTACATAAAGCCGCAATTCTTTCCCAAGACGCGCTCCAGGGGTCGGAATCATTCATAAGTGGTGTCGAGGATGCTTATCCACAGTGAGCCTGACATCTCCCAATTATGACATCCTCTGCGCTGACTCTGGGGCTGGCCGCCTTAATTATCGTGTATGCATTGTTCAAGCGTTTCGCTCGTCCGTCTTTGTCCATAATTCGCGGCCCCAAGTCGTCGTCATTCATTTTCGGTAGGATTCTTTCTCTGTGCCTGTCCGTCGCTTGCTTCATCATTCCTTCAGGCAACTTGCTCGAGCTATTCCAAGGTCCTGTTGGCGAAGCAGACTTTGCATGGCAGAACCTGTATGGCAACGTCGTCCGGTTTAAGAGTATTTTGGGGGTAAGTCCGTTCGTTATTCCTGAAAGGCTGAACCAATATAACTCTCGCATATATGTCAAAAAATTCAGGACAATCAACTCCTAGTATCAGACCCCAAAGCTCTGCAAAAGATGCTGAACACATCGGGATACGATTACTCAAAGCTACCCAATCTCCGTGCACTTTCGCGATTGCTGAGCGGAAAGGGGGTTGTCTGGGCTGAGGGTACTAATCTGCATTTCTTTACATAAATTTTGATTTGAAATAACCACGTGAACAGGTGACGACCATAAGCGACAGAGGAGGGTAATACTTCCGGGATTTGGTCTCAAAGAGTCCAAAGCATTCTTGCCGATCTTCAAGGAATGTGCCGAGTCTGTAAGTATGAAATGGTTGGAAACCATTGGGAGTAGTAACCATCAGAGTGTCGTTCTCAATGTTCGAACTTTGCTTTCGCTTGGAGCGTTGGATGCAATCGGGCAGGGTGTGTTCATTGGTCATTTTCACACTCGAAGGATATGTGAATTCCACAACCAACTCGATAGCTGCGTTTGACGTCCACTTCAATACCATCCAAGACGGCTCGCATCCCCTCGCAAAGGCGTATAGAAATTATTTGTCAGTTTCCTTCTACCTTTTCTCGATCCATCGTCTGACGTCATTGCAGAGGCTACATTTTCGGTCTGCCTCCAGCAAAGCAAATTTTCATGCAAGCGGCTTCCGAGTATATCCCGACCTGGATACTTGAGTGGATTTCTGATCATAGTCCGAATCCTCGGCTTGTTCGCGCACGCGATACGAAAGTTATCGTCACTCGTGTCGCAAAGGAGTTGTTACAGGAGAAAGCTCACGCTCTTTTACAAGGAAAGGGTAATCGGGATATCTTCACCCTACTCGGTGTGTTGCTATTGTGTTCTCATGGTGAACCGGTCTTGTTTACTATTCTGCAGTCAAGGCTAACATGGATACAAACGCGAGGAATAAGTTGACTGACGAAGAGTTGTTAGCGCAGATGCGGTATGTCTCATCCACGATTATCTTCATTCAAGATCATGAATTGGAGAATACAGTACCATTCTAGTCGCTGGCCATGAAACTACCTCTACCTCCATAGCCTGGACCTTACTGGAGCTTGCTCGGAACCGCAAAGTTCAATCGAAACTACGAGATGAAATAAGGAATACAGTAGCTACCGTTCAAACCCGCGACGATCCGCAACTCACCGTCACGGATTTGGATACTATGCCTTATTTGAATGCCGTGATTAAGGTAATATGTGTTCCCTTGACAGTGGCCATCGTAATTCACCTCCCACCCTGATACAGGAAGGACTGCGATTCCACTCGGCTGCGTCTCATGTCCATCGAATGGCTCGTCGAGACGACGTTCTTCCACTTTCAAAGCCGATTCTTACGGAATCAGGAGAAACGATCAATGAAGTATTCGTTCCCAAAGGTACCCATATAGTGATATCTATTGCCGCATACAATCGGTGGGCTTCGCCGTCACAAAATACATCGCAGACAGATAGTTGACATTGTATTTCAGTAATAAAGACCTTTGGGGAGAGGATGCACACGAGTTCAACCCTGATCGCTGGTTCAATGGTTCAGTGGATGAAAAGAAATTGGCTGGGGTTGGCGTATACTCGAATTTGTTTGTCCTTTTCTCATTATATGTACATATGTTCTCCCACTTACTCCCTACAATAATAGGTTGACCTTCCTCGGTGGTACTCGGGCATGCCTGGGATGGCGCTTTGCGTATGCTCTGTTCTTCGTTTCGTCAAAGGGATGTCACTGATTGAAAAGTGCAGCGTCATCGAGATCCAAGCGTTCCTGTTTGAACTAGTGGGAAAGTTCGAGTTCAAAATGGCAGACACGGCCGAACGGATTCTCCGGCAGCCAGCGTTGGTCATGGTCCCGATGGTCGACGGCCAACTTGACCGCGGTATTCAGTTGCCTCTAGCTGTGTCTTTAGCCCCTCAGGAAGGTTAACTGTAATTGGATCGTACCATGACAAGATTATTTATCCGACGACGGTGATGAAGAACCTTTATCTTGCATCCATGAAACAAGTCAAGTGGTAATCAGATCAGCCTGCAGTACGTAGCTAAACACGATCTACTAACCTGTAGGATGGTTTGTTACGCTTACCCGGTAGCCGATGCTAGTCGATTGTCAGGACAGGTCTCAGACCAGTCCCGACCGAAGCCAATTCACAAATAGGCTAGTATCTCACTCATGAAGCTGTATTAACCTGAGATCCGTGTGGAATGCACAACTAGTTTCAATGCACGCGCTAGCGGTAAGTGCGAAATGACTAGTCGTGTTTAATTTGAGCGGAGGTGGCAGCACTTCCGCACGCAGGTTAACGAGCCAAAAGACTGGCACGGAAAGCAAGTCTACCATAGTTCCTCGTACCATCACTATAGTCAAGCGTGTCTCATTGATCGTCTATATGGGGCTTAGCGTTGACCTCTCTACGCCAAGTTTGACGCCAATATGGCCACCGCAGGTGCAGTGACGTGTGCAGCACAAGATGTCCCACACCATGTGATCCTAGGGACTTCGGGAGCCTCTTGGCCAGATATTTAGTCAAGCGTTATAGTGGTATGATTACAAGACACCTATTGTGCCCACGGATTTCGACAGAAATTAATGTCGGTCGATATCAGGCTAGATAGCAGGTCTAGCTCTTCGACTTACTACCACCGAGTGCTGAATCTACAGATGCAAGTTTTTGAGCTTGCTATACATGAAGAAACACGCGTATGACTGTGACCAAATACATGCACCGATCCAGTTTGCGTTTCCTCTAAATCATCGGGTTTCCTTAGTGGGCATTGTCCTATAAACATCTGAGGCTCTGCATCCGCGGAAGATTCGTCATCAATGACTTACGTTGACACGATCTCTCTCGGATGGATGACCAACTTCGTCGCACTAACGGGGTTGTTCTTTATTCTCTACTCAAAGAGGGTGGATGCATAGCTACCGTGCACCCACCTTCCATCAAGGAAGTCAAGGAGAGCGGAAAGAGAGTCGTGTATGTCAGTGCTAGTGTGTACCTACCTGGAAACAGAGAGTTCGGAAAGGCATTAGAGAAACGTCTGCCAGGATTGATCGAGGCAGGGATATCGTCGTGAGAATCTGCAGCTCGTTTCATGTTATGATCTTTGATGCCCATCATTCCGTCCAGCCAAACCGAGTGGAAGTCGTCCCTGGTGGTTTAAATGGAGTAATTCCCGGATTAGAGGTCGTACCCCAACTGTTGTGTTTCCTTGGAGGAAACCGCGTCATGGACAAAAACGAGGGGAAGCGAAGTAAAACTGGCGATAGTGGAGTTAAAGGATGCAGCGGGGGTGTTGCGGTCGATCACGTGGGTTGTACAAAGTGATTTGAGGAGCTCAGTATTGTGAAGCGAGGAAATAGTTATGATGGCCGAGAATCCGGAGTCTGGCGAATTGAATGGCTATGGAAAGGGCAGATACAGTCATGAAAGAAAGGTTATAGAGCATCAAGGACGCTCACCGTATTGTCCAGCGGAGGTTGCACCGCCAAAGATGAGAATAGCTTGTCCTGAAAACAAGGTACGTCCACCGTCCCACGGTGCCTTGAAACCGAACCCAGACGGTGCTTGTGAATATAATGGAACAGCCGCTGTACCAACACCGGTGGGGATAGAAGCAGCCTGATCAAGTGTGATGTTTGGGGGAAGCTCGGGGGTCGTTAGGTGCCGGTCGAGGTGCCGCAAAAGGCTCGCCTGGAAGATAAACACTGCCGGACATAACACATACTCCTGGAACGTGGCGTAGTCGTTTTGCCAGAAACCTTGATGGAAACTGGAGGACTGCTATCAGACACCTGCTCAACATCATACGACATCTCGCTTGAACTTACACCTTGTCACCCTTCTTGAAATTGGTTACGCCTTCTCCAACAGCTTCGACTTCTCCAGTACCTTCCCAGCCTAGGATAGCAGGATATTCTCTTTCTGTCATCGCAACCTTTTGCGTCATCCAGTCAATAGGGTTCAATGCGACAGGGAACTCTTTGACGAGGACTTCGCCTGGTGCAGGCGTTGGGAGTTTCTTAGGACCAACCTGGAAGGCGCCAAACTTCTCATGGATGTATAGGGCGCGGTAGACGACATTTCCGGTTCTGTTCGACATGGTGATCTAGATGAGTAAGAATACCGCTAGCATGACCACCATTAAATGAGGATGTAGGTGAGAAAGTGATATTCGGTCTACCGTGCTGACGAGCTGAAACGTGCGCATGATGGCCGTTCGTCAGCGCTCCCACTGATCTTCGAAACTGTACACGGCAAGGTTCACTGTCATCTGATTTCCCGAGATTATCGGGTTTTGACGATGACGTGTGCCTCGGATGCAACTCGGATGCCAGCGAGACGCTCAAACTGAAAGCCGGCGTCCATTTTGCTAACCAGCTCGCACTATGGCGCGCTCCCTTCTATATCGAACAATCCGCACGTATTCATCCATGACGATCTCTCGTGCTCTTTTCCTCACAGAAAAATTCGGCCCGTTTGAACTACGCACCAAAAGACGACCGACACCTGGGCCAGGCGAGATTCTCGTCAAGGCGGCCGCTGTGGGATTGAACCCTGTAGACTGGAAGATCCAAACGCATGGCATCTTCGTGACTCACTTCCCCGCCATTTTGGGTAGCGATGCTGCTGGGGAAGTCGAGGCCGTGGGAGAGGGTGTGACACAGTTCAAGAAAGGCGACAAGGTGTACGTCGGCTACAGGGCATTCTTATTTGACCTCCGACTCCCTGGTTTAGATTCCACCAAGGGCGCGTGCAAAATAGTGGCGAATCGGCGACTTTTCAAGAGTATGTCAACGTACCTGCTGAGATTGCTGCCAGGGTGCGATTGATGTTTCTCACATTGAGAACGTACGATAACGCTGTTCATAGCTCCCACCCAACATCACTTTTGACCAAGCAGCCTCACTCCCGCTCGGTGTTGGTACTGCAGCCGTCCCCCTCTACTCTCCGTCTCCCGTTGGTGTCGGCTTGAAGGCACCTTGGGATGATGGCCGCGGCCGCCATGCAGGACAACCAATTCTGATTCTCGGAGGTTCCGGCTCAGTCGGACAATATGGTACGTCGACATGCCATCTGGGAGCTCTCAAGCTCACCCTGACATGATATCCATACGCGTCGTCCATCGTCATTACCATTCAGTCATCCAATTTGCCAGACTCTCCGGGTTTTCTCCAATTATAACCACTGCCTCCTTGCGAAACACCGACCTCCTGAAATCGCTCGGCGCAACCCACGTCGTGGACCGCAACATTCCTGCGTCCTCCTTTACCTCTGAAATCGCCAAGATCACCACGAAGCCCATCTCTCTGGCCTATGATGCAGTCGCATCGGCGGAAACTCAGCAACTCGGATATGACGCCATCGGAGAAGGTGGACACATCATTCTCGTTCAGCAGTCTTTAATCAAGGAGGTGCCAGGAAGCACCAAGAAATTAGTGTCCGTGTTCGGAAATGTACATGTGCGCGCCAACAGGGCGCTCGGTCGCGCATTAGCGCGACACTTGCCGGCGTTATTGGAGGCTGGCGACTTCATTGTACGTGCCCTTTGTCGTATCATCCTAACGGGAAGGGGGCGGATCGCTCACTCGTGTTGGTTTCAGCCTAACCAGGTCGAGGTGATATCAGGGGGGTTGAACGGCATCGTTCCAGGACTGGACAGAATGAGGAACAACCTTGTCAGTGCTAGAAAGTTGATCGTCCGTCCGGGCGAGACGGCTTAATCTAAACGGTTTGTCGTGAAAGTCTAGTTCTGCTGTATTATTATGAGTTGGGTACAGTTAGCGCTGTAATAAATCCGGGCAATGGTAGTAGGTCAACGATGAGAAATAGAATTACTGACGTTCGTATCAAAATGTAATGCGACCACTTGGTTGTTTCAACGATTCCCTGTATCTTGTGAAAATACGAGTGAAGATTTATTTGGTGGGAGGGAAGATCTGTATGGTTGAGGCAAGACATTCGAGCTTTCCACTACCTTTGCTTAGAGGCACCAGTATCGTCTAGCTCCACTCTCTCGATGTGCCCTGGGTGTATGAAAAGTGGTCCGCGGAAGTGCGAGCTGAACTGACGCCACTCAGTACTAGTAATATATGGGAGGCTGGATGACACGAGACGCAGAGGGAGGGAAGGGCTCAGGGAGGGACACAGCAACCCAGCGTGAATCGCGCAAGTTGAAAGGGGGCCAAGAGCCTGCCATCTGGAAACAGAAACAGCATCGTATTCAGGCTTCAAGTTGAGCTCTGTGAAGAGGAAGAACTTGAAAAACCCGATACATATCCCTTTGAGTGTCCCAACTTGGTTATGAGTGGTCACGTTGGTACCCCTAGGTGGAAATTGTGGGATTGGTTCGGTCTGCGTGTAGCCTTGATCCAATCATCCAATCTCATCATGGCATCCATCACCTGGGTAAGTAAAATCAGCGACTAGTCCCCACGATGCGGCGAAAGAGTCGATGGTGTTGAGACGCTTGTTACCGTATGGATAACCAACTCATCTGCGCAGCCAGGGACAAGGCACGTAGCCATATCAAATGTAGACAAGAATAGTCACCCCCTGTTTAACAAATCGAAGCTGACATGGACATTGTATCCAGTTGTGGCAATATGACATTGCAATCGACGTGTCTTGGGATGGCCGCAATTAGTCAATGAGATTGGGGTACAGTAGACAGATGAATGACCTGCGGGGTGGTATTATTTTCGCCCCGAGTGAGTAGACGGCACACACTTGGGTCGAGCTTGTCAGTGGCGGTAGGACGACTGCGTTGGTCCTCGTGCGGCACTGGTCTCATAATGACCCGCGTCGTGACACGCGACCATATTTGTCAAGCGTAACAATCATCAATCGCATATATCAGTGGCTTAGTGGCGACATGCGTGGCACAAGAAGTTCCGAGCACCGCAGATAATCTATCTATCAGTCAGCAGACATCAAACCCGGTGAGGTCCGTGGCCAGATACCCATTTATCCCTTGATCATGTTGAATGTGCTGATGGCAACATACATAGCATGAGAGTGGCATACTAGGAACATTGATGACGAGTTCAAGGCACCCGTGTAATCTGACGTTGGTTGTTGTCGGTAGGTATTAGCTGAGATAGTGTGCTCAACCGCCCGAGTGTGGTTGAGAGTAGGTGTCGTCCGTTCGTCTATTTGAATCACTTACGTAGCGTAGAAGCCTTCCGGCGCTCCGTTTCTGACGGATTTCGAGCTTGCTATGCCCATGAAATGTCATTTGTTTGACTTCAACCGCAAATTTTACATTACAATGATCCATTTCTCATGTATCGTCATCAGGTTTCTAGCTCAACGCCTTAAGCGGGCAAA
>JBBPLP010000079.1:0-60281 GCA_038089875.1 Fistulinella prunicolor | reverse complement strand
ATCGAATGGAATCAAGTTGACCGCGTGAGCGACTCGAGTCAACGTACGGTCTGGAGATCTATGCCCCCTACAATGTTGTAATCGTTGTCGCATCCGATACTTCCAGAGACGTACACATTCTCTCTGGAAACAACCGCCTGGGCTAAGCTGGATCAGATAAGCCATCGCAGAGGGTAGGGAGACGGACAAAAGAACGGGAGAGGAGGGATGGCACCCTGGATGTTGCTGAAGGCCTGCTTTGGCATTCGTGATGGTGGGATGGTTAGATGAGAGAGGGGAGCGAACAAGCCAATTTAAGAGGATGGTCCGGTCCCACGTATTGCCTGATACAGCGCCGGACAAAGGGCCATACATCGGATATGACATGGCGCCGATGCATTCATAAAGGCTGTTATCCTGTCATATCGCCGCTCAGCATGCCGCACAGATCGTTGCAAAAATGGTACATGTATCCCCGATAGCACTATCATAATGTGCCGCAAGGTCGTCCACCAACGTGACCAAGTACGGCACGTCCACGTCCCCGACCACTCCTGTCCCTTCAGGGTACCACACCTTCCCTTCCTCGACAGCCCATCGCCAATGCTGTCAACCGGTCAAATCAGTACCGACGATGTGAGAAGGGGACGCACCAGATATCGCACCAATTCCTTGTCTCGCGGCATCACATTCTTCCACCCGTCTTCGTTATCCGCACAAAAGATGCGGAGCGAATCGAGTGCATACGGGCCTACTCCTGGGTAGCACAAATGAGGTTCGGCCGATACCGCGTGTTCCTCGGGTGGGAGAGAAGTCAAGGATGTTCTCGGGCAACTCGGAGCTTGTCGATCCTCCAGGAAGCGCGCTGATACATCCTTGAGCCAACTCGCTCGTTTGTTGTGAAGCCCAAGCGGTCTCAGCAATTCGACGAGTTCGTCTTGTGGAGCTGCAGCCCTGTCCTTTAGCCTCGGTAAATAAAGCTGTGATTGGGCAACCCACCACGTACGAGATCCCGGGGCGTCGGCCAGCGCGATATGATCTTGCAAAACACGGGGATGGCTGCTTTGCCGGTCGTCACGTTGAGCAATCGGACAGCGATAAGCACTTTCCATGGGTCATCGTGTACACACTCTATTTGTCCACATGTGCGAGGGTGATCGTTTCATTCACGGCTGAGTCGTAACGAAATGAATTCACCCACCCTGCACAAGTATCGGTTTCAGTCGTCTCAACATGATCATGAGATCATCCTGCAGCCCCGGGCGATTGTACCATGTTAGAGCACGTTTTATCTCGTCTACATTGTCTTCCACCGTTTTGTCAAAGGAAATATCTGGTAGAGGGCGCTGGAAATCTGATGATTCAACGTACACTGGGATAGTAGCCGTCGGAGAGCCGGGAGGAGTAGGAACTTGTAAATGGCCCGTCACAGAACGCGTCGGAGGGTTTGCAGTTGGCACAAAATGCTTGGACGTCTTCAACGGTAACTCCAGTTCCGGACCGGCGCTTCGTTCTTTGTGTTCCACCGTGACAGGATGGAAAACGTCGGCGCTGTCATGCACTTCGATATCTCTGTCTGCGCGGCTGACGGGTGGAGAGGGATAGTGCGAGGATGCACTTTTCGCGGGAGATCCAACGCGGACCGTCCTCCAATCGGCAATGTCACCTCGTGACGTCTTCTTGCTGACGATCTCCACCGCATCCAACACCACACGTCCAGACGGAGAACAAACAGGCGCGGGTACAGACAAGCGAGGGGAACCGATACCCTGAAGATGATCGGGACCGCCGCTTCCCCCTGGCATCGTGGACGTGGTGCGTCGCGGCAGGGTAGTCACTAGACTAGCTCGCGATCGCGATCGAGTCTTGCGCGTGGTACGTCCGAGCCTGGGTCGCTGGGCCGTACGATTACTAGACGAACCGTGCGTCGCGGGTAGACCGTCTCCGGTTCCGGGGACGCTTGCCAGCAGGAGATCCGGCGCTCCAGGCTCAGCTTCAGTTCGCTTACGCTTGGTCGGCACCGTAGGATCAGACGTGGATACCTCCAGGAGGGTGGGTGCTCCTAGGACGTGCGCGTGGCCTCCCGATAGGGCACCACCGACAGCCTTGCGCCGAGACCGACGCGTGCGTGGATGAAAATGAAACTGGGTGGGCAGAGCGTCGTCCGGGTTGCTCTGTGTCCGAGAAGCGTGGTCATCGTCTACTGCTAGCGTGGGTTGTTGGTCGTCGTCTCGAACGCGAGCAGCGCTTTCTGGGGTGTAGGCAAATGCGTGTCTCCACTCGACTGGGGAAATACCAGAGGCGTCACTTGTCCGCCAGGGTGTTGCAATCCGAGTTGGAGTCGGAGTGTTCATTAGTTACGTGGGATTGAGCTTAGCGTTAGTACTGTCAGTAGTTCATGGGAGTCCTTGTGATGTTGCCGAGCAGATGACTTGGTTGGCTGTACGTCGGTGGCAAGTGCCACCAGTCACATTGCGTCACAACTGGAAGGCGAAGGGGATATACATCCTTCGCTACACTAGTCTATGTAGCCCGCCCAATCTAGTGGCCGCGTTCACGTCGATAGCGACGCCAAGAGTCCTTTCCACACAAAATCCCTCGCATTTCCACACGACTCGCTATATTTTGACAAGAACAACTCGTCGGTTGGAGCTACACACGCGCACATGAGCATCATCAACCGCTTTGGTCCACTCATAAAGACGAAGACGTACCGGAAGGAATCGCGCCGTCCCTGCTCCACAGGTCAAAGACCTCCATCGCTTCTTGCACACTCAAGGCATCTGGGACAGCCATGCGTTCCAAACCCTGAGCGTAATCTTGCAACGTGGACGAGTGCTTTGCATAGGGTCCACCGTACGACACAGGGGTGATCCCAAGTGCCTCGGCGAGTTCAAGAGGGAGCTGGAACGCGACGTTTGTCGTCGACAAGGCCCCAAAAACCGCACCGCGCGCCTGTATCGACGACGTTCAGGTTGACAGAACAAAGAGAACAAGAAAGAAGAGCGCACAAATTGTCGTTTTCCACTTGCGAATTCGAGAAGGAGGCGTGGCATGGAAAGATGATAGGGCTTGATAGTGGAGAAGTTAGGGTCCCGGTACATGGTCTTGCAGTAAATCGCTTGGAAATCATCGATGGCCAACAGGACAGGGAACCTATGAGAGGTATGAAAACTAAGTCGACCAGAGCTATACGCGCAAGTAAGGGCCATACTCAGTTTGCTTCTGTAATTCCTCTATTAAAGCCATCAGGATGGTTGGCGCCAAAGCCCGTTCCTTGATACCTGCTCTCACAAGGTCAGAAAGCGGGGTCCCTGTTTGAATCGTTGCTCTGCGTTCTAGCTCGACGTCCACCGTCGTTTTTAGCTTGTCTAGTCGGTGGCTGTTGACGGTCAAAAATCGTTGCAAAGTTTGAAACGCGAAAGTAGCCTGCTGGTACAAGCGTGTGCGAGGGTCATATGCGTATGTTGTTGTACTATTCACGAGATTGATGGCTGTAAAAGGATGAGCAAAAAGAGAGTAATCGACGGGGATGACATACCTCGGGGGAAATAGAAAACGATCCAATCACGTGTATGACAGTACTGCAATGCCTGAAGTAACAAGACGCTCTTCCCGCATCCAGAAGCACCAGCTGATGGAATGTTAAGGTGATGTGTGATGATAGACTTTTCGACTTACTGAAAACGAGTCGATGGTTGTCACTCGATGCCTGACTGGCGATGTCGAGTCTATTTACGACATCTATGGTGACGTCGCGCACGACGGAACATGGAGCAGAAAGAATTCGGAACTGGATGGGTAATTACTGGGTGTTTGCGTATAACAAACGCGTCATGTGAACCGACCTCGACTAATAGGTTCCGGGGAAGACCAAATATCCGAAAGGGGTCCTTGTCATTGTGAGGGAATTTGAGTGCTTGAGAGACGACCGCGGGCGTAATCGTTTCCTAGAAAAATGGGAGCATACCAAGGAGTGCACGAGATGGTAAGGTTTTGAAAGGGAGCAAAGCCATTGATTTTCTTACAGGGTGGAAAGGCTGGAGTGTGAGTCGACTGAGATGGTCTGGTTGAAAAAGCGGATGGGTCAACTGTGAGGTTGGCATTGGAAGGAAAGCCTGAAAATGACTGTTAGTGAGACGGTAGAGCTGTAGAACGGTGTCCGTACGGTGTCCCTCCTCCGCCTGGCTGTTGGCTGTTCGCCGGGGACATCTGAACCACCGTCGCCGTCGCGTCCGCCATTCTTGCGCTTGAAACCAGACTGAGATGCATACGCTCTCGACTGGGCTACGCAGGACCGTAGCAGAGAATGAGGAGCGCGTCTGCTGAGCGTCGCCATCGACCACTTTCAATATTTTTTGACTTTCACTTTGCTAGTATACGTCACGTGACGAGTATGTAGAAATGAAGTATCACGTGATTTGACGCGTCGCAGTAGTTCGTCTTGCGCTAAACTAAATGTCGCTTGGACTGGAAGGCTTTTCGCCTGGACCACCGCCTATCTGCACGTCGACCCCCGCACCGAGAATGAACAAACGCAAGTTGCCACCCATCGACGACGACGACGACGACGACGAAGAACAGACATTCAACCAACCCAGGAAGCTCCCTGCCATTGGCACCAATGCAAGCTCCCATCCTCAACCTACCTCGCGCAACAAACCACGCCCGCTACCCAGACTCACGAGACCAGACCCTCCAAGGCTCACAGCACCACGTCGATCTACTCGTGCAACCAGCGCGCCGCCCAAACCCTCCACCGCGACCATCAGGTCCACGGGGCGCGCCGTCTCTGGATCCATGCGAACAGCGGACGCCCTCCGAAATCTCCAAAATCAAGTCACGTCTCTTGAAAGCGTTCAGGCTGCCAATGCCCTTCACATCGCCCAGCATTTGGATGCCGAACGCGTCAAGGTGGCAGAGATCCAAGCAGACCACCGCGCTCTCACTCATGAGCTTGCTTCCTCTAGGGAAGCAGAGTTGGACAAGCGTCGCCAGCTCGTCGACTCCTCGGAAGAACTCGAGAAACTTCGCTTCAAGCACTCAAAGGAAATATCGGAATTTGAGACGCAGCTCCTGAAACGCGCAAACGAGATCAGGCAGCTCTCAGAGAACCTCCGGGTCGCAAAAGAGGACCTCGACAGAGAGCGTGCGAGTGTCACATCACTCAAGTCCATGGTCTCCAATCAGTCGGCAGCGCAGATAACGCTCAATGCACAGATGAACGCGCTTCAGGCCGAAAAGAACGCGCTACAGGACCAACTCGATACCGTAGCATCGACGGCTTCACAACAGAATCTCGACCACCAGTCCGCCCTAAGGCGGATAGTTTTCCTTGAGCAAGAGGCGAGAGAGGCAGAGATGATTCGTCGGAAGTTGCATAATATGGTGCAGGAGCTCAAGGGAAATATTCGTGTCTTTTGTCGCGTCCGGCCTGTCCTCCCCCATGAACTTGCTTCCCCACCAGCTGGAAAGACGCGCTCAGGGGATCACGCAAAGGCGCTCATGGCAGACATTGCGTTTCCTGACAAGAGGGACCGCAAAGAAATTGTCCTCACTTCCTCAACTTCGAGCGCAATGGGTCAAGAACGAAAGGAGGTCTATTCCTTCTCGTTTGATCGTGTAAGGGTTTGTTTCTACCCCCAGATCGACCGTTCATAATTGGGTACAGGTGTTCGAACCCGAGTCTACGCAGGTCAGCGTCTTCGAGGAGATCTCACTGCTCGCACAGAGCTGCGTGGATGGATACAACGTTTGTATATTCGCATATGGCCAGACGGGTTCTGGAAAATCCTTCACTATGGAGGGTGGTTCCGTAAGTCTATTCCAAACGTGGTGTTCGTCCGTTGAATAAGTTTCTGTAGACGGAGGATACAGTGGGAATGATACCCCGCGCTGTGAATGAAGTATTCAGAGCTGCAGATACACTAAAGAACAAAGGCTGGGAGTACAACATGGAGGGGCAGTTCTTGGAAATTGTGAGTGTTCCCCATTTGTCGTTTACACCTTCTGCTCGATTGTCGTTGACTGGAAAACAATATAGTATAACGAGACGATCAACGACTTGCTCGGGAAAGGCGAGTTCGACAAGAAGAAACATGAAATTAAACATGAAAGGACCGCGACAAGCGCAAGTACGCGAGTGACTGACGTCAACGTGATGCCTTTACGCACGCCCCGTGAAGTCTCGTCGCTCTTGCGACTAGCAAATTCGCGGCGTACTGTGGCGGCAACGCTTATGAATGAACGTTCGTCGCGATCGCATTCAGTCTTCACACTTCGGATTTCTGGCTGTAATGAACACACAGGGGAACGGTGCGAGGGGAGCCTTAATCTGGTAGATCTAGCAGGAAGCGAACGCTTAAACTCCAGTGGAGCTGCGGGGGACAAAGAACGTTTGAAGGAGACGCAAAATATTAATCGCAGCTTGAGTGCACTGGGAGACGTCATTGCTGCGTTGGGTGAGAAGGGGGAGAAAGGAGAGAAACACATTCCGTACAGGAATTCGAAGGTGGGTCGATCAATAATGCGTGCTCCAGGCGCTTCTCTCTTATTCTGATTGGTGATCGTATGGGGATCTTCGTCGACCTGTGCTGCTGATTTTTGGCGTGGGCAGCTCACTTACCTTTTGCAACATTCATTGAGCGGGCACTCAAAAACGTTGGTATGTCTACTGTTGAATGTGATTTTGGTATCCGGTGCTGTGTTGTTCACGACCGGTGTTTTGCAGATGATTTTGAACCTCTCACCACTTGCCGCACATCTGAATGAGTCATTGACATCACTGCGGTTCGCGACGAAGGTGAGAATGGATCACGCAATGTGAATTTGGTTCACTCACTCCACACCCGTTCGCAGGTCAACAACACCACCGTTGGTCCGGCCAAGAAACAAATCCGCGGTGCCAGCTAAAGTAACCACAGCCATGGCTCGGTGTCTGACGTGTGGCATTGATTGGGTGCTCTATTGCTATCTCTCCTCGTGGTGGTGGGCCACGCTGTATTTGCAATCACGCCATCCGACTACCTCAGGCTCAGGCTCGGGTAGATGCGTGTTCCTTTCAGCGACTGTATTATGTTACACGAATACAGGGATACCTCGTGCGTGGTGCTAGACCTGATGCGATGAGTGATGAAGACGCGATCATGTAAACGTCATCGTCGGGTCAACAACGGCGTCTCCCCTGCAGTGTTTTTGAGAGTCTCACGTCTGACATCGGCCGACCACTTGAAAAAGTTGCACCTATACTTGTAGTCTACCTCCTCACGCGGTCGCTCCACTGCACCCTTGTCATAACCAGGTCCAACCGGACTACGCGTCCACCGATTAGGTACCGGAAGGAGATCATAACGAATGAATTAAATCAGCGTCAAGGATACGTAGCATGGCAGGATCCCCGAGGAGGGGCGGGTTAACGTACCGAGAACAGATAAAGAACGTTTTTCCCTTATTGGGACCTGACTTATTTACCGTGTACTCCTTGGCCGGTTCGCCGTGGATAGTGCATTTAGGCGGTTGGATCGGAGCCATCAGTTGGGACCAGGCTGCTTTGCTGTTGGAGGATGGTCCGTTTCCGTTGGAGGATATCAGCGGGACCGCTTCCTGCGAGGCGAGGCGGATCGCAAGCTGATAGTCCGTAGCAAGATCGCCTTCCGAGGAGAGCAAGGAGGTATCCTCCTCTGGATTACATTCTGTCTGTGGCGCAGGGGGAGGCTGTCGTTGAAATTTGGGCTGCGGTGACGATTGGGAGGGAGCCTGGGACTGAGAGGGCGGGGGAGCAAAGAACGCAGCCAGGGTGCGTTGTCCAGATCCAGATCCGACGTCTGGGCCTGGACACTTGGCTTTATCTTTCTTTTGCTTCTTGTTCGGTTTCGAGGCGACTACTGTTGGCGGATCCGTCGACGTGCGTTTCAGGGGTGCAACGGCACGTTCCGTTTCGGGGACACCACTGCTCTCCGAGGGCGAAAGCGTGGGGTTTGATTGAGGAGCTGGTCCGCGCGTCGTTAAGAATGGAAGAGACTCTGATGGGCTGACCGAGTTCGGAACCTGGGCCTGAACGTTGTTGGGCAGCACAGCATCGGGGAACTCTGGTGCTGAGTCAATGGATAAGATAGCCGACGCCCACGATGAGCACGGATGTGGCGATCCCGGCGGTTGCGAATCGTGCGTCCTATCGCTGGCTGCTGGTGTTGCTGTCATCTTCGCCCCTTTGACGAAAAATGAGGATAATAACGTCTGCTTGCCGGAGAATTCATCCCAGCGTCGCGCCGCGAGCCGAGGGGGTTCGGATTGTCCTCCGACTGTTGACATGACCTCACGGAGAGTCAACTTTTGGCCCGTCGAGGTGGTGATCTCGTCGTGAAGATCGATGAATATGGGACAGTGGTCGGAGCCCTTGACCGAAGGTTGGATATCCCCATGTTTGACCCAGGGCAGTATGCCTGGGGTGACGAGAATGTAATCTACGCGAGTCCCGTAATTCGTCTCCCGTGCTGAGATTTTGGTGTTCCAGCCTGTGTTATCGTCGTGTAAAGAAGTCGCCGTATTAGAAAGGGGAGATAGATAAGGAGGGAGAAACGCGCGTCTTACATGTGTACATTCCTTGCCTGTCCGGCCAAAATGACCGCACCACGTCAGCCATGCGTCCGTTTGGAGTAAGCCAGTTGTGAAACCAAGCTCGTGCGGGATGATCATAAAACGTTGCCGCGTTGCTGGCGAGGTGTCCGTCACAATGGTCGAGTGGAGTCGCGCAAATGTTTATGTCACCGACTACGATAACCTCCCGTCCTTCGCTGATGAGTTCATTGACGCGTTCTTGGAGCATGTAGTGATAGTTCATCTTGAACGGGAGACGGGCATCAGATGTTTCGTTAGGGCAATACACATTGATAAGGACGAAAAGACCAAAATCGAGTACGAGGGCGCGTCCTTCCGCATCGAGCGCAAGGAGATCGGAAGGCGTCTTGTGCTGGTCGTCCGGCATCAGTTCCATTTCGTGGGCAGATGGATATGAATGTGATACGCGTTCGTCTGTCGTAAATGGCACTTTTGGTTGGATGGACCCTGAGAGGCCTTCCTCTGCTTTGAGCGGTGTGGCAGTTCGAGCGTCTGTGTACACTGCGACGCCACTGTAGCCACCTTTGCTGGTCGGAAAGGAGAAAAAGGCGTGATATGGGTCGGGAATAGCAAGGTTTCTATCAAGGCCGCTCCGTGAAGCTTTCATTTCTAGGTTGAAATGGGATGTGTCAGTTCGACCCTTCTCCGGGGACGGAAGAACGCACCTTGAAAGCATATTATGTCCGCTTGAAGGTGGAGAAGAATCTCATGAAAGGACTTGAATGTGTTCCATCTACAAGGCCAATCTGAGACGTGAATTGGCTGGGCTGACAGACAGCACGCACGGATGGTACTGGGGCAGGGTCCTGATGCCGTTCTGCAACACCGTGGTGGTACAAACGACATGTAAGGATGATGAAAAGACTCACAATGTTCCAGGACAGTATGCGCATCGTTCATGGCGTTGTGCTCAAAAAAATCGAACTAGGAGTGGCTGTTCAGAGCTATGAAACTTTGTACCTTGCCAGCTCCATCGAACTCTGTTTAGGTTTACTACCACTACTTTGATGCCTGGACTGTCGGCAATGGGCGTTCATTTCGTTCAATCTCTGTCTCAGCCATGGGACATCCCCGTGGTAGCCTCAGCTTTCTTTCAGCCGTTATCTTGTTCTCAGTTCCACGAGTCACTTAGGTCCGGAGGTCTTCGCAGAGCTGCGGTCTCAGAAGGCTTGCACTGCCGCTTCGTCTACCTCCCAGTCCTCCTCTACGATCAAGTCGTCAGCGTGTCTCGTCAGCGTGACCGGCTTACTCACACAGGCTTATCCATAACTCCCTTATCCTCCGTTCCTCGATCTCTTCGTCCGCCACGTTCACACTTCCCCGTCAGTCTTCACAAGCGCCGCTCTGGCCGGACCGCACTGCTTCGTGTCGCCATGAATCGCGATTTTTTGCTACTTTTGATTGCGAAGCCCGATGGCAGTCTATCACGACCGCCTTTGTGCTTTTGTGATTTCACGCGCTTCTTAACACGTTGTATCAGCACGTCAGATCCATGCACAACCCGTCACTTCACTTTTACGTTGCTACCGATTTGGCCAGTCGTCGACAACAAAGCCATGGCCCCCTATTGCTTGTCTTTATGTATTCCGCAGACGGGCGTGGAGTATCCTTGACCGAGATAGATTTTAATTAACTATTGGTGAGGTGTTCTTTTTTAAAGTCAGCTTGTGGTCAGGGTCGCTCATTTCGCCATGCTTCCTCAAGGCATTACGCGCTGGCTCAGTTCGCTGAGTGCCCCGATTGCGTTTCGTAACACAGGGCATGTGCCGGACGAGAAAAAGCGGAGGAATGAATCTCGCGTTTTGCCCACTGCGCGAGGAGCATGGCCAGAACGCTCGAAGCTCTGTTTGCATTTCAAAGTCGGAACAACTTCTTGGTTCATCTGCCTTGATTCCCACCTTATAGCCTCATCCATTGTACGACTTTCCCTGCACTCCCACAGAATTGCCCCGGGCTCGCTCCCTTCAATCTCTATCAGGCGATTCCCATGCTACGAGGTACGGTCGAAAACATGCCTCGGCCTCACTCTCGCTCTCGGGGAGCTCAAGCCAAGCCGATGGGCAGCGCTCATGGTGCTCGGGGCTTTCCTGACGGGAGCCCCAATGTATCAAGTATCCATAGTCCCTATGCCAGGATGGAGTCTGGTGATCCTTTGAAGCGGAAGCAAACCATACTCAGCTTGATAGATATGCTTTCCGACATGGGCCACGACAGCGCGTTCGAGTCCGGTTCGTTCCCTTTCTCATTCATCGGTTTCGCGCGTTCACCGATCTCCTTCAGATGCCGCCTCACCGCCGATGCAGGAAGAGGACTTGCGTGAGTCGCAGTGGTGTCTGGAACGTACAACGTGCCTGATGGATTCTTTATAGCTACTTCTCTCGACGAAAAGTTATCGAATGCTGGCGCGGAACAATTCTTCAGGTTTGAAAAGTAAGCTTTTCAATCCCGTGCAATCTCCATGTCGACGACTTGAGGTCTTCTAGACGGATAGAGAACCTTGACAAAGAGGTATGTGACACGTCTGTCTCCATCTTCTATCTCTCATTCCTAGTCAGCTCCGTGGTTTCGCAAATGCTGCCCGCCAGCTGGGGAGCTCGGTTGGGATTCTCTCCTCCGCGTTCAAGCTACGCGAACGGTTAACAAAGATACTGTTTTTGTTCCGTGAAAACGCTGCGAATCTATATCCTCGCAAAATTGCACGACAACCCCGTGAGGCTCTTCCCAATCCGAACTTCATGCATCGGCAGCGACGGGCTCCTTGGCGTGGCCAACACGCACCCGTCGTGAAACTGCTATTGGAGGACAATCTGGAGCCTGATACACTTCCGGCCCAATTTCAAAGCTTTGCCAAGGACGTTATGACCTTCCTCAATTGCCTCAACGAGTTCCCTGAGTTCACTGATGAGGCTGTCAACCAGTCCATGCGGGGCTTTGAGGGTGACTTGAAAGTATGTCGAGTATCGCCAAGTTCACTCATTGTAGCTTTAACACCTTTGTCTAGTACTGGGCATCATGCCTAGCTGAGTACAAAAGTCAGCGCTGTCATACGCACTTCCTTACGCATTGAAATTGACAGGATTTCTTTGTTTAGATCAATTCCGCTCACCAGCCGTGCAGCGCTATGTACACGACCTTACAACGGAGATCGGCGATCACATTGACAACATTACGGGGACGCTGTCTATGTTCATCGAGATCGGTGAGTGTGGAGGCGTCAAGGGAAAGCGGTGCACTGATATGCTACACAGGTGTTCCAACAATCAGATTCCATCAGCAACACGCTGCGTCAAATCTATTGAATCTGTCGACTGTGGCAACATTCTTTTCGGCAGTCACCGCAACTACGCTACAATTTTCATACCAATCCACCGGCAATGTGTTGGCAGATTCCGTGAATGCTTTCTGGTTTTCATCGCTGGTTTTCAGCATTGCAGCTGCAGTAAACAGTCTCCTGGGACTAACTTGGAAGCAGGCTATGTAGTAGGTTCTTCTTGACTTCTGAGGGTCAGCCAATCGACTCATTGACATCATTGAGCCGCTCGCCTGGGCATAGGGTTCCGTGGTGGGTTCTCATCTGGATCAAACGGTCTCCACTAGTCTTCCTAGTGATGTCCGTCGCCTGCTTCTCCGCTGGGCTTATGCTTTTCACATACTCCTCAGGACAGGTACGTAGACTCGCTCCACTGTCGTCATACATAGGCTGAAGTGACTCACTAGGGCCCTGTGACTTCAACGATCATCACCGTTTTAACGGCGAGTCTACCCATTCGACTACTCCTTGTGATGGTATCTTATTCTTGATGACAGGCTGTTACATCGTTTGGTCTTGCTGCTGTCTCCGCCTGGTTTGCATCTGAACGATGGATATTTGTGCAGCACAAAGGGCAAAAGTGGCTCGAGGAGGTGATTATGGAAACAACAAATCATCTGGCAAATACTCGTATTGCGCGAGTTAGTCGGATCTCTTTGCGCTGGTGCAGTATGCGTATTTCTTCTGCGCGGGGGTACTTGAGGCATCTCTCAAGTTGGATTATCAAGCCCAAACAACCTCCTAAGGAGTTGCTCCCGATTGTAGAGCCTGCTCAGCCTCGCACTCGTTCCCGTGCCCCTCCTCGACCGCCGATATATCATCAGGAACCTGCCCCCTTTGTTGTCCCTAAACCTGATGCTGCTCGCTCAGTTCTCTCTGTCACCAGCGAGAATCCAGCGTCCAGCACTGAAGGACGGACGGATGAGACTACGGAAACACGTCATTCTGACGCTCGTCAGCGATTTGTGAACGCGATCCGTTCCGTAATCATGCTTCAGGCCACTACCCGACCTCTATCTCCACGCAGAAACTCTTCGTTTGACACTCCGATAGCTCCTGGATCAGCTCCCATACCGATGTCACCGGGACGATTCCCGGATCCAGGGATGTCATTGCGTGGAGTGCGAGTGACCAGCGCCATTGACAAATTGAAGGTATTGGATACATCACAGGAGATGGCCGCTCACCAGGCACTCGTTCGACACCTTCAATTCTCTCCGAACGGACGGTACTTGGCGACTTCGAGGCAAGTCATGTCTGTCATTAATCTACACCATTCTGACAGTGCACTCAGCTGGGATAGGACGTCAGTCATATTCCGCGTAGGGGTGAGTTACCAAATGGAATGCTTTTGCCTCATGGCTAATCCTGTGCGTAGGAAAGCTTCACTACCCACCGCATACTCGTGCATGTTCGAGGGTTCATTGGTCAAGTCGCCTGGTAGGGTCCTTGTTCCTCCTCATATTGCTGTCGGGCTTACCCTTCCTTTCAATGAGGTCTCCAAACGGTAGAATACTCCTCACTCGACTCACACGCACGGTGAAGGTGTGGTCGGAAGTAAGATCATTTACCTCCCCATTAAAGGTATTCTGACAAAATGGATAGGACGGTGTGTGTAAAAAAACGATAGATCGCCAAAATACGGTTCAGTCTATTATATGGCTACCAACCGGAGATGGTAAGACATTCAATTCCGAAGGATTAGCCCGGTATTGACAATCATGAATAAATAGCCTTCTTATCCGTCGAAGGCAGTGAAGTTGTGAAACTTGTATGTGTTATTGTTTAAGCGAGCATGCCCGTTTTTTTAACGTATTGTCCCTTGCACTGTCTCAGGATCTCCACGGAAAAGTCTTGGATATTTACCACCTCGGACAAGTCCGGTTAACCAATGTAGCCGTAACGCCGGACTGCTCCCGATTGGTTGGCGTAGGGCCTTCGATTACACCGCCCTCCGGACCTCAACCCAGCCGTCATACAAGAGTTGAGAAGCGTATTATTGGTGTGTATCCCGTCGGTACTCTGGAGTTTCCTAATCATGATAATTTCCAGTGTTTAATATGCTAACTAAAACAAAGGAAAGGTGGGCGATACAACTTGCATATTCATTACTCGAGCTCAATGTTTCCAAAGTCAAACGCCGTTTGCAAACGATGTCCGTGACATCGCTATAGCAAGAAAAACACCAGCAGTCCTAATGTCTCCTGAGAAGGTATGTACCTATTGGTTGGTTGGGACACGCACTGATTCCATTTCTTCCCAGGCTGCGCCTCAATTATGGAAGCTCGAAATTGTACGAGACAGAGATCGTGCCGGGTATGCACAGACGTCTCGGCTGAACATGAAGCACACGTTCGCTCTCAAGGGCTCCGTCGACATCGCAGGTCCATGTCATTTTGGTGGTAAAGATGATCAGTTTGTGCTTTGTGCTAGCAAAGGTGGGTGCCCCTTCTCTCGTTTATGCTCATTGATCGTGGGTTGCTGATTGTTATCCATCTCAGCGGGTGATGTGCATATATGGGACAGAGAGACGGCAGCTCTCCTACACTGCATACGTCCTCAGAACGCTCCCGGCACTGGAGATCTGACGTGCATTGGCTGGAATTACGCAACAGACGATCCTATGATGCTTGCTACGGGAAGTCACGACGGGACGGTACGTATTTACTCGACGGCCCCGTCCGACACACGGTCCGACGATGAGTCTTACCTGGAAAGACATACGGAAGGTGGAGGGACGAATTATTCTGTCCATTCCGGTGGTTAAAACCCTTATTTTATCACGCTCTTTTTTGCTTTCTTTTTTTGCTCCTCTACAAGTAAGTGGGGACCATTGTTGTTTTATTGGAATCGAGGAACGGTAGATTTGTTTACTTTTTTTCTTAATTTATGCGGGGGAAATGGAAATGGCTAATGTTATGGTAGTGCACGCACGACTGCATGTAATTTACGATGATTACAAAATGGAAGACTAGCTTTTTTTTCACGCGTTCAGCACGGCCACCTACGCCCACGCAGTCGGGGCCAGACTGGAACAGATAAATTTAAAGGGGTTCAATGATCCCCTCTAAATTATCTTCTTTCAACGTGTCATCAGCAACCATCATCGGAAATATAATACATCCTGGTCAATGGAAGCAATCCATAGCAAGCAAGTCCTACACGAGTCGTACAGGCCACAACGACTCCATGCGACTAAACGCATGCTACCCAGCAGCCGCAGCGACGGCTGACACACCGGGGGCGGTGGCAGACACCCACATGCTCGTTGTGGACGAGGGTCGTTTCCCCTCTCTGCCCAGCCCCGCAACGCGTTCGGATTCTTCGATCGTGTAGGCAGGCTCCCTGAGTGCACGACACCGCTTTTTGTGCACTTTACTTCTCCAATGCGAACGTAGCGCAGTATCTGTTTCGTAGTACCTAGAATACGCATATGAGCCAAGAACAGGGGTATGAGCAGGATACGAGAGAGAAGTGGGATGAGGACAGCACAGAGGGGGGACGAATGGACGGCATATGGCGACATACTTGGCACATTCGACACAATAGTGCTGGGCCAGACCCGGTTTGTCGAAATCTAGCGGCTGTGCTTCTAGCGCGGCACGGTTCTACCAGCAGGATGGCGGATGGGGGTGGGGCGCAGGGGAAGGTAGAGATTAGCTCGCCAGTCAAATACCGAGCGCGACCATCATCATCATCAGGAGGGTGGAAGAGCATCCCCGGTCTCAGTTACTTAATCTGAGAATGGGGACCTGATACACCACACGAGAGAACGATGGCGCGGGGGCGGCGCTGAACCTCGGCTTGAATGACTTACTTTAGGATCAAGGTCGATCAGCTGTATCTGATCAAGATCTTTTGTGCGGGCCTGGTGAACGATTCATATTCAAAAAAAATATCGATGGGTTGATAAAAAAACACAATACCCTTGTTCGAGAGGCTCGATGTATGTCGCGCTGTGCTTTATGCGTCCTTGAACGTCGTAGGCGGCCCATTTGACGCACGACGGGATAGAGCAGAAGGAATTTTACTGGATGACGTAATCAGGATTTCTGAGAGCGGGTCCCAAAAAGAAATCAGCTGGAAAATAACTCGGCGAGTCTTTTGCAACATCGAGAAGTCCTCTTTATAGTGGTTACACCAGCCTCGGCACCGACTGACTTTTCGTCTGCATCTATATAGAACACGGCGTTAAACTTTTTGAATTAGCTCTGCCTTCGCCAGGTACAAAGTGCTCTCAGTCGGCGTACTAACTACACTGCCCGATATCTATACATGGCAGCACAAGGCAGGTGCCTCAAGTTTTCGTCATGGACTGATTCCGGCACGCAGACGAACAGAAATAATCCGAGGTACTCTGTGGATATCGTTGGCACATGATGCATGCTTCTTCCAATCCCAACTTGACCGCTTCTCTGTAGAACCGGCGCGTGAGTGGTTCGTGTCGTTGAACCAATAGACTGGCGCTCACTCTCGGTGTTTTATTGAACAATACATTGTCATCACGCCCTTCCTGTCGACATGAGCTGGTTGGCCGCAGCCCGGGATTGCACATGTGCCAGGAACAATTCTTGGTGCACTACTTCCAAGTTTACCACCTCTTGTACTCTTCGCGCTAGGTTGAGACACGGCTATTGCTGGCACGCTTGGTCCATCCTCTGACTCAGATCCCGAGTCCGATGGATACGCATCTAGATCGGTGGAAACATCACCATCTTCTTCCTCATCTTCCTCATCTTCAGTGGAATCATCTGGTACCAAGTAGATGGTCAATTTAACTCTCATGCAAAAATTATCCAGATCCTCACCCTGAGGCACAGGAACTTTGGTTTGAGATGTCTTGTGGGGTTTCGCGGGTGCAGGAGTTCGGGCATTGTTATTGGGAGCCACATTGGGTGCCCGCGTCGTCTTCTGCTTCGTCGCCGACACGCCTTGCGTCGGCGGTGGCTTGGTGGGTGCGGCAAGTGCGGCGCACGATTTTCCACAATAATCAAAGTTATTGTACTTGGGATTCTGACCACAGTACTACAGATCGACGATAAGGGGTTCGGGATCGCGATTGATCGACGTCGACGATGCTGCGACTCACATTACAGAGTTGAATCGCCTTTTGCGGGACTGGCGCTGCTTTCTGATGTCCCGCATTTCTTGGGATTGCTTTCGCCTGGACTTGCGACTGCTTCGGCTGCGCAAGTTTTGCTGCTGCCTGTGCAGCACATGTCTTGCCGCAGAACTTGTGAGTGTTGAATTTTGGCCTCTTGTGGCAGTTCTGAGCAGCGGATGTGCTTAGATCCAGGCCACGACAGAGCAAGGGACATACGCGCGCACCTCGCACAGGCCCGGAGCCATCGTAAATTACACCGACCGACGACTAGAGAACTTTCTTCGTTATGTGCAAGGGCCAGAGCACTCGACGTGTGGATTGGCACCGCTGCCTCGTGTTCGCCACGTTGGTGACGCGACTCAGAGCTTTGTAGCGCGAACAAGCATGCAACAAACGTATGATTCTGTCGGTGCTCCGATGATCCGTTTCCCGGCTCACGATAAGACTCAACAGGAGTTGCGCCACAACTAACCCACCAGAGTGGCCGCCACTGACAACGCAATTATCCGTTCCATCCGTATCTCATTATTGATAGTGGCTGAGAAGCTCCGTCCATTTGAATTTGTGGAGAGCGTCTCGGGCACATTGCATCCTCGATGTTGGCCTAGTTTTCTTTTGGTTTGCCAGAACTTCCGTGTATCGTGGCCTGATGTCTTGGGCGGTGCACCACCACGAGGCAATCGTCACATCCGTTATCAACATGAACCGATGGCCAGGATTAGTACCCAAAGTGGTGCCTTCATATTGATTACGAACCCTGCACAGGTTTACAATAAATAGACAACGGATCTCAGAACGAAGCAGGCTCTAACTCTGTAACTGCATCGTGTAGGGTTGTGACTGATAGAAGTCCAGACCCGGTCCCTCAACTGCCTTTCGTGTACATGACGATGTATCTCGGAGTCATGGTTCCTGGGTCCCGCACCACGACTCGGTCTCCCATCAGAATCTATCCACTCCATCAGAAAAACGGAGGTGAGTCAGTGGTGGGAGATGACAAACCGAATTGTTTTTGCTTGGATTCTGTGGTAGGACAACATCGCAGGCAATCATAACCCGATAAGGCGAGCTCAGGCATGAGGTGGCAAATTGGTCTGCTACGGAGGGATCCAAGGAGGAATATAGACCATTTCCGTGTCTGAAAAATGTGGTAGTTGAGTGTAGACGAGTGTGGACGATAATGATGCACTGCACTGACCTTCCTTTGTTACCGGGAGCCCCAAACGCGACGCGTTCGAAGGCGGACTTTACAATATGACATATTCCACAGGAACGCCAGTCGCATAACGCTGTGCCCTTTGTGCCCATGTCGCAGATGCATTGAGAGGAGTGAAACGTGCGTAGTAACCGAACTCCACCACTAGATTCTAGACTCTTTCTGCAAGCTGGCTTTGAGCAAGCAGGACGATAGCCGTTATTCAAGCTCACCGAAACGTTTCCTTGTTGGCGAGGACATCAGATGGGTATGATATCTCGAACAACTTGTCGATCGTCGCAGCTGTTCCGGTCTTCCACCTGTCTGTCCACTCTCGTTCAACTGATCAAGACGATGAACATCGACTCGATCGGTAGAACATCAGACTCACATTCTCTCCAAACAGTGCCAGAACGTTTGATATTCCACATTCGGGGTTCATCCGGCGGCAACTTGGCGCAACCGTCGCACGTTTGCCCGTTGCCCTGCGGCAGAATGTGGCATCGAGTACATCCTGGTACAATGCCGGAACTAACGGCGAGCCTAGAACCCATGAATCTGCACAGCTCCAACACACCCACTGCCAAGACACGTACTTTGCATGATCAGATGAACAAAATCCACGGAGTACGCCGTCTTCTGGTTTCTTACACCCATTAATGAGGCAGCCCCCGAGAGCGCTGGAACTTGGTCCTTTCACGGCATTCCGTGCACATGTTCTTCCACAGTACGAATGGGTAACGCCTGCAGCGTCGACGTACTTGGGTTTAATACCACAAACCTAATTTTTTCGGGGGTGTCCGAGGAGAAATGAGCTCAACGGAAACGACCGTGCGAGTTAGGGTTGATTGAACTCACCTGGCAAAGATTCGATGCGGGCATGGTAAGTCTCAGTGGGAATCTATTACGGGGGCAGTACCGTACTATGTATACCCCTCACGAGCGTCGCCACGTGGGTGTCGCACCGCCGCCTGGATGTTGGTGTGCGTATCAGAGTCGCCACTAGGCAAGGAGAGCTGGGCACGACCTGGACGTTGTACGCGTTGTGCGTGCGGTGCTACAGCATGGAGTCGGTACAAGTGAGACCATGTTGCATGGACGTGTCGTCGTCCAACAGGTTCTTATAAAGTGCCATCGAGCGTGTTATCTGCGCACGACATACTTAGAACACTCCGACTTGAAACCCAAACACATAAGATTAACATCTATGGCACCCGCAAAGTTGCAAAGACGACTGCAGGCTGCACCCGCCGATTCCAGCCAACCTGCACCCGCCGCCACCCCTACGAACGACGCGCGACACCATAGCAATCAGACATACGCGATCGACATCGTCCAGAGAGTGCGCGTCACGTCCGACGAGCCGCTAACGCGACACAAGATCGACGTGGTCAAGAAGTCGTTGGGGAAGCTCGGTCACAGAGCGCGCGATCGAGGCTATGTGTCGGACGATGACGATGGGTCCGGGCTCAGGGTCATTCAGACGGGTTTGGAAGTCGTCAGGGGGAGCGGCGCGAAGCCGCCTCAGCCTCCGCCCCCGCGTCCGCACACTGCGTCGCCAGGGGGGTCGGGGAAACAGAAGCAGGATCAGCGCCTGAAACAGGGTCAAGCTGTACAGCCTCAGCCCAACCGCATTCTCTTCTACCACGCCCATGATCCGCACTATGGATTCACCAACTTTTCACCCGACCCGGTGGAGTACCAGGGGAAACGTTACCCGACGAGCGAGCACCTGTTTCAATCACTCAAGGTGAGCGAGGGACAGCGAGCACCCACCACCATGGGGCAGGCAGGCGGATGGACTCGATGAAGTGCATCTACCGAGCTTGTCCCAACAGGGAAGGGGGGGGGCGCAAACACCAATGACGCACAGGAGATCTCACGTCCACTGGCACCCACAGTTCCTCGATCGCCGCCCTGAGCTGGCGGAACATATCCGGACATGTTCCAATAGTCCGCGCTTCGTCTTCGACGAAACCCACAGATTCAACCCAGAGGTCCGCCGAGACTGGCTACGTGTCAGAGTCGATATGGTATGTGTTCTTCGAATGTCATGCAGATAGTGCGGCTACCGTTCAGGTGGGACTGACACGAACCCCAGATGGACATGGTGCTATGGCACAAGTTCACGCAGAGCGAGCACTTGAAGCGTGAGCTTCTCGCCACGGGGGATGCTGAACTTGTCGAGGTAAGCGATCAACTTCTCAGCCCCTAAAACCACAGGGTAAGAACTCACTCTCGGCGGCCGTCTCTAGGACTCAGACAAGGACGCGTTTTGGGGTATAGGGCCAGACGGAAAGGGGGAGAATCAGCTGGGCAAGGCACTCCAAAGGCTGAGAGCGAAGCTGCGGAATGACGCCTCCACAAAGATCTCTGAACAGGGATCCTAAGGCTTGATGCCAACGAGACACTGCACTCGTTTTATCGTACGATTTTAATTGATGTCAGGTTGCCACTGAGAGATAAATTATCGTGGTGGCGAAAAAACGTGGATCGATGCATATCTGTTTCATTTCGTGCGGCAAAAACAGTATCGCCCCCTTAGAGCCCCGGTGCAAACAACACACTTACACAATGCCTACGAAACTGTTTCCACAAAAAAGACAACGTTGAACGGCTTCTAAAAGTTCCTTCACAACCCAGCTACGCGCGGCGGCGGGCAGCCAACTTTCATCCACCAGCGAACTTTGAGACACAGGTAGAAGCGCTTTACGGCTGCAACCTATGCAGGTTCTAACCATAGAAGTTGATAAAATGAAAGAAGTCACTGAACAGCGAGCTGTGAACGCGTTGAGGAAGAAGGCCATGGTGCACGAGGTAATAAATTGCACCCACCCCAAGAATGGCCCCTTGGACACGTCGCCCGTGTGATGTCCTCCAGCGGGACTTCAGTGTGGCAGGCAGGACACAGTTCATGCAAACCAGCTATCGATGGATCGATCGTTATTGCCGCAGTAACCTTGTTCGACAATGCCTCAGCCTCGCAAGATAGCTCCGCTGGGGCTCCTGCGAGCCGCGATTGCACTACCACTCGCAGGACAAATGGAACGTCACGCGCTGCACCGGCACGGTAGGAAATGAAGCGGTCTTTTTTTTGGAACGGGAAAAAAACCTACGAGTGAGTGCCATCAAAATGGCTGTGAAATGGCGAACTAAAATGCGCAGGACTCGGTGGGAGATGCTAGTCAGTTGACGGTGGGCAACTTGTCCGCAATCCAGGCGTAATTGCTCGTCCTTGCATAATCTCTGCGACCGTGACGCACATGATTAGGTGAGCGATCAGTGTTAGGCACACGCCACCCACCCAACACATATCTGCGACGGATAATCTCATCCGCAAAGAAAGGAGACCGTTCCAACCGAAGAGATGGGTAGCCAAACTCTCTCGCAACTGGCGTTGAAGCTCTTTCCCAACGCCCTCAGGCGACAATTGTATGGAGACTGCAGGTGACTCATCCTGCGGACTTTGATCCAATACTTCCAACAGCCGAGGGCACATCTCGGCGAAGCACCCCGTATTGCACAGGTGCAAAAGGAGGGGCCGAAGTTGGTGGAGCGGCATGCTTCTGGTCGCTGCATACGACATCAGGATCAACGCAACCGGAGAAGGGATGCGAAGGCTGTAATTACCGCAATCAGACTGAACCAGTGTCTTCTGCGCCGCCCTCAAAATGGTGTCAGGATTGAGCGGCCAAAATGGTGCGGTGAGGAGCACGCATTCGTGCCTCGCTTCATGTTTGTAGCTAAAATCGGAGGGTCTTAATGCCCTTAATTCAAAAATAAGTCACAGCCCAATAGGGGAGACAGTGAGGTGCACACTCATAGATCCAGACCAGGGTGGAGAGCGAGTCATAGCAAACCAACCCGCTAATTCGGTTCACATCCGCGTACTCAACGCCCGCAGAAGCTGTCTGGGCAAAAAATACACGAGACGCCTGTGAAAGTGCTTCTGATGTGAGTTGGTCATCCAATGATGTGGGAACCCAGGATGGTTCGGTTGTCAGATTATGAACGGCGTGAATAGATCCATCCAAAAGTGCTATGAGAAGCACGTCCCTTTCCTTCACGTAGGAAAAGCCCGAGATACACGAAAACGCGGAAGACCCGATTGACACCTTCTGCATCTGGATAGCAAGCACACGGCCGCCATGCCACTGGGCAGATGACGAAGGCCAAGACCATAGGTGAATCACACCAGGTTTGGAATGCACCAGAACTGGCTAAAACAACAGATAGCATCATGGAATTATCTCGCCATTAGATAAAATTCTTACGTTTCTCCCAGGCAGATCGATCCATTCGAGAGCAGTGATAGTGCGTTCGTCGGGAGAACAAATGACATCAATTGCCCGTTCGAAAGATTTGTCTAATTCATAATGAGTGACAAAGCCATCGCCCCCTTGTAACTGAAGCTTCTGAAATATATTTATGAGGAAAATACCTCCATCTCCGCTGGCGCATGCCAGAAAACACCTGCCTACAGAACTTTGAGGTCAACCATCATCCCATAGAAGAAATAAAATATATACATTGTTCTCTGCTTTGCACATCCCAAGGCGACCAGGCTATGTTGGTTATCCAATTTTCGCAAAGCTTCACTTCTCCAATGAGGGAAACTGCTCCCTCTGAATCATCACCGCGTCCGAACCTTGATAAAATTAGCTGCGTGCTCGATAGTAAAATATACGCATACTTGAGAAACTTCACCGATCCTGCGCGAGTTCCAAGTGCGAGAATTGATGCGTCCACCAACGGAGCAGGATAGATTTTCCAAAGGGGCTGGCTAGACCATGCAATGCCTAGGATACAAACGGTCAAAGACGCCCCTTTTACGAGAACAACGGCTTACTCATAACCTGGATCCCCAGCGTCCACGACGTCTCGTCTATATCATGCTCAAGTCGTGGAATGTTTAAGAGGTGCGCAGTCACGTCTTGGATCTGGTGAACATCAATAATGAATCCGCGCCTCGACAAGAGAGCCTACATTCGACCATTCGCCTTTCAAATGGTTTTTACCGGAAGCCCATAGGGAAACCTCCATATTAGAGTTCAAAACCACTATGACGCACCTTTTGAACTTGATGAAGATGAAATGTGCACAAAAAGAAACCGTTACCTTCCGCGAGACGTCAGGCTGCTCGGGGAACATGTTACAGCACGGATGGACATATCGAGGGATCCTAAGCTCAGGCAACCCCAGTCTAGAAGCGAATGAACAATATGACAAGAGAAAGCGCAGTGAACGACCTTGGCACATGCTGGGCCATGTGTGTGTTTGTACTCGCGTCGTTTCAATCATCGTTCGGTACCATCCAAGCGGCCGATCGCCCTGTTCTTCGCGGATGGAAGATTTGATGTCTGCGGGTGTGGTAAAGTTGATTCCGTGGTCTGGTGTCTATATGCACTTGACGCAGCCGGACCTAAAGACGTGATAAAAAAGCGCACCAGAATATGGACGGCAGATTTTGTCACGAGACAGAGTTGACCGTCGTCCGACCATTGGAGACATCTCGCCGATGGGTGAGTGATAACTGTAGGGATACTGAGCGAGGTATACACCGGTATTTGGGACATGGTGAGGAGCTAGAGGTTATATCTCGCCCATGAACAAAACGAAACTGTCATTAGCTGGTAAGTTGCCTACCAGGTCCTGTTCAAGCCTAATGTGACTCGCGAGGAGGAGCGGAAGACTCGCCAAGAGCGATATGATGAAACGGTCACGTGCTAACCCGCTCCCCAGTTTTCACCGACAGTATCTACTTCTTTGTAACTTACCACAGGACCAATGAGCAGTGCAAGCTCCGAGTCTAGCACCACTCCAAAGCCGCCATTGGCTCCAGGAATGGTTATCGGTCCAGATGGTAAACCTTGCAAAATTTGCACGGCATGGCGGAATTGGAAACCACCACGACACTCGTCTTCTAAGCCGGACACAGGGAAGAAAACAACGGCGGCTATGATGGCGGCCCTCGCATCTGGGAGTGGTCTTAAGAATGAACCCGAATCTGAAACTCGCCCTGCAAATTGCCCTCCTGACGTGGAGCAACTGGGGAGCGCGACCTGGACCTTCTTGCACACTACAGCCGCTTATTATCCAGAGCGACCCACCCCCTTCCAACGCGCCAACATGCTGAACTTGCTACACTCTTTGCCGGTGCTATACCCCTGCTCTCATTGTGCTACGCATCTAGGGGAGGAGATGAAGCGTCGTCCACCAGATGTTAGTGGACGTGCTGGATTGAGCTGGTGGTTGTGCGAGAGTCATAACGAAGTGAATGAGAGACTTGGGAAGAAAAAGTTTGACTGTACGAAAACGGACGAAAGGTGGAAAGATGGTCCCCCTGACGGAAGTTGCGACTAGAATCTTAGTGAGCTTCATTTATCACACACTGAATCCTCGTCCTGATGTGAAAACGGGTAGCCTCTTTCTGAGCAAACACCAGCGACGTGGGCCAGCAATAAATGCAGGAACACAGTATGTCTGTTCTATTCTCTTGCATAACTTGGCATTGGTCTCAAGATCCTGTCTCAGACTCGGAACATACCACATCATTGCCAAAACCTATACTTAGTGTTGTATTCAAGACATGGATTTTTTTACTGTTTTATCAACCACCAATAAACCCATCTCGCTCTGGCCCAAGCATGGAATAACATCTCTGTCCCCGTCGACTTATTTCGCCAAGAGTCACTTGTGCTACACGAGAACGGAGAATACCACGGTAAACCACCAAGACCTACTACTGGTCTTCGACCCGGATGATAAAGGTCAGCCCCACAAGGCAGATAAGATGCTCCTCATCTGTGTTCGAGGCCTCACTAGTGGAGAATACTCTTCAGAGCATTGTCTAGGCTGTCTCGGGGAAGGTCATACCTTTCTTTCACAGATCCTCGCCGATGGGCACTATATATTGTAGCCTATGTCCACACATGACAATCAATCCTGTGGCCGAGCGCACCGCACGAAATCCTTTTATCGCCCCGGTCCTGTGGGTCTGTGCGAAATGTATAGACGACATGACTTGCTACAATATGGTAACATCTTGCAGTAAGGGCGACACGGGGAGTCTGACCGGCAGAATAATAGGATTAGCATAAAGAGACCATTACATGATTTCATGTGTTTGGTGTGGACAGGTGAAGTTGAATGGTTTGGCTTACCATGATACTCGTTGACAAAGTTGCAGTGTTTTTTAACGTAGTGGCACGGTAAATAATCCACTGAACGAACGCAAACAGCTATCGTTCCGGACCGCTAAAGTCCTATGTGGCTGGAATACATAGATGATCTCCCAACGGGCGATTCACTGGAAACGACGCGAAACGATGCGAACTCAATGATACCTTGCCGCCCGCTTTAGCAAGGTCACCATCGAGGACACCGAGTTATTACGAGGCGGTCTCTCTCATCGATGGATGCTCTGGAATGAGTGCTTCAGGAACAAGCTGCAGGTGTTGGCATCCCTGTAGTGGATGAAACTTGAGAGCCAATTGATCCTTCTGTTGAAACCCACGGGTCTCCTCCCAAACCACTACAACCGAGTTGCACTCAGGGGCCAGTACCTTTGTCCCCAGACCGACACGGCTGGCCTTCTTCAACACTGGTCTTCAAGAAGGTAGGGACTTTCGGATAAATTATGGATATCACGGTCTGCAAGTTTTCTTCGGGACACTAAATAATACTGGGGATTATATGTCAAACAAATCTCCGGGCAATCAAAGAGATGAAATCTGAAGCGCTAGCGTGCCAAAAGATCTAACCAGAGGTCGAGCCCTGGTTGGACCCTAATTTCAACGTTTGTACCAACATGAACGAGTTCATGCAGAAAGGGATTATTCATCGGCATGCGGAAGTCATGGTCTCACTGCACCCAAAGCGGAGTGGACTCCTGGGTGTTATCCTCCACTCCACAAACCAGATCATAAACCTTGCCCGCACAAGGAACTGCGTCCGTGCGGTGGCACCCCAGGCGACATGACGATTTGTCTGTAGGTTAGAAATAGACAGAGCACTCCGATCCGAAACATGCAGTGTGCATCACTTGTGTACAAGAGGGCTTGCCGGAGACTGGAGACAGCAAAAAATGTCCACAGAGCAAATGGCGAAGCGCGTCGTGAGTTCCAAGCATTGGTAGATGGACACAGATATGAAAGAGAAAGTTGAGATGATATTTTGTCCCACTGTTTCAGAAACATCCACTACAGTAAAGTGGCTTCAACAGCTCTCTGGCTCAGCGGGCCGATGTTCCGATAACGGAATCTTCTCAGGATTAATACTCAATGTGCCAGTTTTTATGATGAATATTCGTTGGTTTTGGTCCTTTGTTCTAAGTCATCCGCGTCAGTGCTCACTGATCAGCGATCTAAATAGTTCTCTCCCCGCAGAAGTTGTTGACTTGCATCCTCGATCCGCGATAGTCGATGCTCTAGGTCCCCGCACAACTGAAGAACTGCGATCAAGCAAATATTGCCATGCATACGTTATTTGTTCTGCACTGGAACACACAATTCAACCAAGAATATGTACTTGTGCTCCAAGCATCATGAATTGATGCGCCCAAGGAAGCTGCATGTCGGGATTTCCTTTTAGGTTACATGATTGGGAACGATCGAATTGTACGACTCTTGCTTTAGGCAAGCTCGCAACGATGTCGTCAAAGGACTCTGACCGTATCACTGCTGCCCAACAGACGCTTGACAGTACGTTCCAACCTATCCTCAGCCCAGTATATAAAGGGGACTCACAACCCCAGCCCTCTTTGACATCTCACAGCTGCTCAACACACAACTCGACAAAGAGACGCTCGCGACGTGCGTGGGCATGATAGAAAGTGGGGTCAATCCGGAAGCTCTTGCGGTACGCTCTCGGCGACTTGTCACCGCCCTTGCTCGGCTCATGTAGCAACTGTCCGCAAGGCTGTTATTCAAGAACTTCGTCGTGAGGCAGCTGCACTGAATAGCCAAAATACTCCTACATCTGATGGCCGCTGACTCACTAGTCAGGCTTTCTGCACTGTACAACTCTTCGACGACGCGCGGCACTTTTTCTCAGCCGGGACCGATGTGCATCATGTGCCTGCTTTAGTGAATAAATGGGTCAATTGAGACGGACTGATTTGGTTGGCATGGATGATGTTCTGTAGTCGGTAGCCGCTGCACTAAGAGTCCTTGTGGGAGTAAAAAAGAAGAAAAGACGCTGGAAATTGACAAGTGCACGCGTAGTAGCTGGGCCGAGTCGTCGTTTGAACCTGGGCCTGCTCGACAACGCACCTTGCACCAGCTCGACCACTTCCCCAACCCAACGTCCCCGTCGTCTCTTCCTCGTCTTCCACCATAACGACAGCGCCAGCGGCCGCGACGACCACAGTAGTGACGACCCCTCTCCATCCCCATCACACGTTTTCCTTGGCCACCTCCTCGAGTGTCCCATGCAGCCTTCTCAGCTCGAGATCCAGCGTGAAGTCGAAGCTCTCCGTGACATCAGGCGAAGGTCGACAGCTCAAGGTGGTCCAGGTACTCTCATCCTCGACCCTGATCTCCCAAATTCCTCCTCCCCGCCTTCCCCCACCGCGCCCTACTGGTCGGCCGCATCTGTGGTACAGCAGCCCAACGATGGCGACTCAAGCAGCGGTTCGCATGAGGACAGCTCAAGCTCCGAGGAGCGTGCCATCTCTGATGATCCCTTCCATCTCTTCTGGGTCCCCGCTCGCCTCCACCCTGAGATTGCTCCTGCTGAATTCCGCGCTTTCCTCAAAGAACATGCTCGTACTCCCCCACCAGATGGTGCTACTACCTTGGGCCGCTCATTAACAGTCACCTCCTCCCCTCTCCTCGAGCGTAAACGCTCAATGCTCAGTAGGCAGTACAGTCCAGCTGAGAATGATGACGTCGAAGAAGAAACCGTCGTTCCGGTCCGGCGCAATCGTACCGTCATGGCCCATACTGGTCCCCAACTCACCATAAATGATCTACAGCGCCTCGAGGAGCTTGCAGAAGAGGCGACTAAAGACGGTGATCCTTCGAAATTTAGGACAGTCCTTCGACGGACTCTCAGTCTCAACGTCTCACCTTCAGGTCAGTGGAGCGTCGTGGTATCACCGTCATAGCGGTGTTGATTGGAAGCTGTTTTCTCGCCCATTCAGCCATTGATCAAATGGACGACATTTCGCCCATGCCGGATGAGGCGGATGCACCCATTATCGTTCCTCCTCCTGGCCAAATCCTTCGCCGCGCTGCGCGAACCAAAATTCGGAAGGCATCGGCGCCTGCAGGCGGAGAAGGACGTGGATTTTCGGCACGCCGGCGTAGGCCAACGGCCAAGGCTACCGAACCACGTTTGTCAAGCGATCTATCCTCCAACGATCATGCCAATGAACAGGACGATGTCCCCAAACAGATTGGGCGACCTCGTACCTTCTCAAACGAGAGCATCACTAGTGACGACCATACTCCCAAGCGATCCGATCCTTATACTGAAGAAACATCCATATATGACGCGTATGCCAGGGAAGATCCCGACGGTGAAATTGCGCGCTCCTTACAACTGCTCATGGCTGCTCAATCCCCCGAGTTATCCTTGACCCTTCCGACGGATGAACCCAAATCGGTTTCAGCAGATGCGGCACCCGAGCCAGCATTAGTACACCCTACGCCGGAACCAGAGTTGCAGCATCCTCAGCCCCAGCGACTCAACCTTGCTGCATCAATAGAAGAGACCCCACGTACACCTTCGCCCGATACAACTCTCATATCGACAGAAGAGACCGCAGGAGCCTCGACGTTTGCTGATGCTCCTGTCGTTACGGAAAAGCCGGCTAGCCCTGCACAAAAGAAGGAAAAGGACAAGAGGGGACTCTTCGGTAAATGGGGCGGCAACGATAAAAACGGGAAAAAGATTGCGAAAGCGGAACGGGACCGTGAAAGGGAGGCTCAGCGTGCCGAAAAAGAGAAGGAGAAGGAGAAGGAAAGCGGTTTCTTTGGCTCGTTATTCAGCAGCAAGAAGAAGCAGGATGATTCATCTTCTCAGACTAGTGGACATTCGGGGTCGGGACGCGAAGCGGCTACGGCCCTCCTTGGGACGTCCAAATCGTCAAAGGGGTTACCTACGTCTCCGTCTCCGCAACTCGGCTTTCAGGGACCGTACGCAAGGTATCCGATCCATGTCGAACGCGCGATCTATCGCTTGAGCCACATCAAACTGGCGAATCCGAGAAGGCCCCTTTATGAACAGGTGTTGATCAGTAATCTGATGTTTTGGTACCTGGGTGTTATCAACAAAACGCAGAATCCGACGCAAGTGGTGCCCTCTGCCCAAGGATCGGTAGATGCAGCTCCAGTACAGCAAGCCTCTGAGCAAGAGGAGGCGGAGAGGCGAGAAGTGGAGGAGCAACAAAGGGCCGAAAACGAAAGTTTGGAGCAGGAGAAACAGGAACGGGAGCGGGAACAGAAGGAAAGGGAACGCGAGAGGGAGAGAGAGTTGCAGCTTCAGCAACAACAACAGAAGGAAAAGTCTCGGCGAGGTACCTTGACGAAGCCGAATCCCTCTTCACCAGGCTCTCGACGTGCGGGAGAAATGCTAGTCAAAGGTCCTCAGTATGAAATGCAACATCGGGTTATGGAACAGGAATATCATGGACCAGGGTACAGCTATGGATCATCGTCGCCGTCTCCTGGCGCTGTGGCTGCTCCGCGTATACAACGACAGTCCAGTCCTCCTATCAATCAACCTCAACCAATCGTCGAGCCCGAGCCTGTTCCATACATGTATTCCGGAGGCACGGATCCGCACCTTCCGCCTGGTGCGATGTCGCCTATTCCAAATTCGTTGCCTACTTCGCCAGCACCCTCACGTACCCGGCCAACATCACCATCTTCTCCACTTACGAACGGCTTTCAGGCCGATTCTTCCTCACAGGTTGGCCCAATGCATCGTTCTCGATCGCCGCCGCCTCAAAACCACAACAGATATTCACCGTCGTCACCCGCTCCTGGTCGACCAACTTCGCGTGGTCCGACACGCTCATTATCGGCCACAGTGAGCTCTGGCGTTCCTCTGTCTGCGGATGGGAAGGCGAGGAAAGTGCTCAGCGCTCATGCAGTTGTACCATCAGTGAGGCCAAGAGCAAGCATTGGAAGTTCGCCTGTGTCGAAAGGCGAAGAGGAGGATGTACCGCTTGCTGTTTACCAACAACAACGACGACGGTGAACCCTCGAGGTACGGGCATCGGGCAATCATAAGATATGCTAATATAATTTGTGAACAGGACTTGCCTACGCTCAACTCGATCTAGGAAGTCGTGCGTTCAGAATATTTCCGGAACTATTCAATGAAATTGATCCGTTGGGACTGCCTACTCTACCCTATTCGTGCATCTCCATTTTGCGCCAAGCTTACTGCCGTCCAAACCAGGACTTATCGACTCGCTTATCATACAACCTCCTTGCTTACTCTCTTTCAGCATTTCCCCCTGTTTTTGTATTTCTTCTGTCGATGTCTCCGTTGTTATTGTTCGTCGAGGTCTTTGAGGATCCGGGCTCTCATTTGTTCGTTTTTCGCATTTGAGGTCTCATGGTCGGCGCAATTACATATGCACCCACGGTGTCGTGTGGCGGCGGGGGCAGTCGGGATGAATAGGTAGATCACTGATCCAACGGACAGCGTCGAACGTTGCTTGTACTTTTTCCTCTTCTTTACAGCGGACTCTATTTACCAGGAGGATATCTTTACTAGACGCCGGCGATTTGTAGTTGAACCGTTGAACTTTGCGCGCCTTTGAGGACTAGCCTACCGGCTTACTTTGCGATCCATGCTTTCTTTGGGATCCTAAATAGTGTCCTTGGTCCGCCCTAGTCCACCAGATCGTAGCAGAGAAGACTAAGTTCAATGTGTATAAATAAATGTATTTGATCTTTCAAGAAATGGAAAGAAATCCGAATAATAAGTTGATCAGCCATTCTGCATACTAAATGCGCCCATCTGCGGCGATACAACGCCTTAAAGATATGCAAAGACTAGTCTGGCATTCTTCTTATCTACGGTCACTTTCTGATGGCTGCTGTTTCGCGCGCCCTTCCCACCCTTCGCAATCTAGGTAGTACCATTGAACCAAATCTCGACGTGCACGCCATCGTCAATGACTGGTTTGCCAACTTCGTCAAAGCAATCAGCCCAAAGGATGTGCCAGCCATTGTGGATTTGTTCATCGATGGTGTCCTTTGGCGTGATATGCTTGCCCTTACCTGGGATTTCCGGACCTTCGAAGGAAAGAACGCGGTGTCCAGATTCCTTGAAGACCAACTCGGTGTCTTCGACCCTCAGCCGGGAACCTTCTCTCTTCAGCAGGAGAATATAGAACTCCAGCGACCTTATGGAGACATTGCTTGGATCCAGGCTCTTTTCAATTTTGATACTAATGTCGGGCATGCCTCTGGTGTATTTAGGCTCGTCCCCCTTCCAGATCGGACGTGGAAGGCCCATGTGGTGTACACCAACCTCGAGGATCTCAAGGGTTTCCCGGAACGGATCGGAGCTTTGAGGAGCTTTGAACCAAACCATGGTAAATGGGCCTCCAAGCGTGAGAGGGAAAGAGAATTTGTCGATGAAGAGCCTGCGGTGATCGTAGTCGGTGGAGGACAGAGTGGTTTGGAGGCCGCTGCACGACTGAAAATGTTGGGAGTTAGTACGCTCGTTGTCGAGCGAAACCAAAGAATAGGAGACAATTGGAGGAAGCGTTATGACGCGCTTTGCTTGCATGACCCCGTTTGTGAGTCTTTGAACATGCCGGTTATCTTGTACGTCTTTCTCTTAAAGGTTCATTGTATTGCAGGGTATGATCACATGCCTTACTTACCGTGAGTACTTTTGAAGTTTGTTCAAAGAGATTTCTTGGAGTGCAATTGACCAATGCCAGGTTCCCACCATCTTGGCCTGTCTATTCTCCGGCATTGAAGCTGGCTGATTGGCTCGAGTCCTATACCCACTCCCTGGAGTTGAACGTATGGACATCAGCAACCGTTACCTCGATCGAAAAAGAAACCGGGAACAGAGGGAAACGCTGGTTTGTTCGGGTTGAACGCAAGGATGGACGAAACCGTGTTTTCAATGTAGACCACGTCGTGCTTGCACTTGGCATAGGCGGCGGTCTGCCACGAAACCCAGACATTCCAGGGCAGGTAAGGATCGAGCCCATTGATTGATAACTCATTGCTAGAACCCGAGTAGGATGAGTTCAAGGGCCAGATATTGCATTCAAGTGAACACAAATATGCAACAGATCATTCGGGAAAGAAAGTTGTTGTTGTTGGCTCTTGTACATCTGGTGCGACACCCGCAGCTGTCCTTACGTTTCGCCAGAGCTTACGATGACTAGCCCATGATATTTGTTCGGATTATGTGGAGCATAGCGTCGGTATGCTGCACCCATTGCCGCTCATGGTACTACTCGTTGAATATTCTGACAGACGTCACGATGGTTCAACGCGGCCCAACTTATATCATGACAACGAAGGAGGGCATGCCCCGTTTCCTAGGTTTCATCTGTTTGCTTGGTCTGAAACTGCTTGCTGATATACTGCTCAAATTCAAGCAATTTACTGGCAGGGTGGTCCCCCGACTGAGATTGCTGATCGCGTAAACGCTTCGTATCCAAATCACATTATCAAACTTCTCCACCAGCGTGTCACCAAGGATGTCGCAGAAGCTGACAAGTATGTCCCCGATCATTGCTACTGGCGTCAGGATATGCATCTGTTTTAGAGAGCTTCTCGACGGCCTCCGCAGAGTTGGTTTCAAACTCTCCTTAGGAACGGATGACTCTGGTCTTTTATTCTTAGCATTTGAGAAGGCAGGAGGATATTATCTAGGAAAGTTACATCCTACCTTTTACTGCGGGTGAATAAACCTGAGCCTAATCACTCCAGACGTCGGCGCCTCCCAGTTGATTGTTGACGGGAAAATCAAGTTGAAAAGTGACGGGGCCATCAAGAAGTTTACGCCGACCGGATTGTTGTTTGAAGACGGTTCCACACTAGACGCTGATGTTGTCGTGTTCGCAACTGGGTCTGTTTTTGTGCTGTTCTGTGTTGATTGATAAATTTTGATCAACGATATCACGGCAGTTACACTGATGCGCGTAAAGCATACGTTGATCTTATCAAGAACACGGAATTGCAAGATAAGATCCGGCCCTTATGGGGTTTTGATAATGAAGGCGAGCCCAGCGGAGTGGCACGAGAGATAGGTGAACCCAGTGAGGATGGAAAAGCTCTCGCGGGGCTCTGGTGTTTAGTTGGAAACCTAGCTATGTGTCGGTTCTACTCAAAGCATCTCGCACTCCGTACGCACTTCCGGCGTGTTTTGTGAACGCTACGAAGTTACTGACATGATCATTTGTAGAAATCAAGGCACACCAGGAGAACGTTTTCGGTGTTCGCTACAGTGCTTGAGACATCAATGTGGTCTAGTAGAAGAAAAGGTTCTGTAGTATATGTACCGTGATTATCGGTGTAGTCCTTTAGTCAAACTGGGCATATTTGAGGGGAGTGTCATCGAGCACAGAAGCTAATCTCGATCTATCAATACGAATGGGTCATCTACCTGAAGTGCAGGAAAGAGACATGTACTGGGACTGATGTAGGAATGCCGAATGCTCACCAGGAATTTGTGCGAGCCTAGAATGTGCAGGGGTACTTAGATTTTGCATCAGACAGAGGTAAAAGGGTAGTGGGGCTGAGCGTGGTAATAGTGTTAGGTCTACTAGGGCGTCGCTCAGAGTCGAATCCCAACCTCCTGGCATAGTTTGGGGAGGATATCGGCCCGCACCGTACTGCCACACGGGGACTCGGAGTAGATGCCGGCGGAAACTCGAAGGAGTCCCAAGTTCTGCCCCACTCAGCCGGTCATGATGAGAATATACCTCTGTCACGGCGGGTCACTGCTAGCTGAAGCGCTGATCGCTAATAAGAAGCCTCCTCATCACTGGCAACCGTATTCTCAAACACACACCACTCACCTTTCGTCGGGTCGTGCCTGGCACACCAGTCTCGGTCACTGTTGCCACTCAGAAGGCAATTCCTTCCGATTGTTACAGTGGGTAGTTCACCTGGTAAAGGGCGCAGAAGAATGGCGGTGGGTAGCAGTTGAGCCCCTTGATGAGAACTTTCGCAGGCTCCAAACCACATGCCTTGGTATTTCACTTACTTGTCTGTCATTTCGTCTACAGTACACGACCCTAATCCTGGGAGAGGAAAGTTGCTTGACAAGCGAGCAAACAGAAATGGCCTGCAGAAGCAATGCAGAAGTGAAAATATTATGTAAATGCGAAGCTTGCCAATATTAAATATTTTCGAAACTTTCAAGAGATGGCGTCATAAGTAAAACACTCACTCTGGCCTGTGCATTAACGTTAGTAACACTGATATACTGAAGGCGCCCATCCGGGAATAATACTGCGGCGACCTAAAATATCATGTCAGGACTACCAGTCCGTCGGATGCTCTCCTTATCTACATTCTCTATCTGATGGCGACCGTTCCAGATCCTTCACGCGTCCTTCCCACTCTCCACAATTTAGACAGTATCATTGAACCAAATCTCGACGTGCACGCCATCGTCAATGACTGGTTTGCCAACTTCGTCAAAGCAATCAGCCTCAAGGATGTACCAGCCATTGTGGACTTGTTCATCGATGGTGGCCTTTGGCGTGATATGCTCGCCCTTACCTGGGATTTCCGGACCTTCGAGGGAATGGGCGCGGTGTCCAGATTCCTTGAAGACCAACTCGGTGTCTTCGACCCTCAGCCGGGAACCTTCTCTCTTCAGCAGGAGAATATAGAACTCCAACGACTTTATGAAGACATCGCTTGGATCCAGGCTCTTTTCAATTTTGATACTAATGTCGGGCATGCCTCTGGTGTATTTAGGCTCGTCCCCCTTCCAGATCGGACGTGGAAGGCCCATGTGGTGTACACCAACCTCGAGGATCTCAAGGGTTTCCCGGAACGGATCGGAGCTTTGAGGAGCTTTGAACCAAACCATGGTAAATGGGCCTCCAAGCGTGAGAGGGAAAGAGAATTTGTCGATGAAGAACCTGCGGTGATTGTAGTCGGTGGAGGCCACTGTGGTTTGGAGGCCGCTGCACGACTGAAAATGTTGGGAGTTAGTACGCTCGTTGTCGAGCGAAATCAAAGAATAGGAGACAATTGGAGGAAGCGCTATGATGCGCTCTGCTTGCATACCCCAGTTTGTGAGTTTGATATGTCTATTTTTTTGTACACATTTCCCTCAAAAGTGTATCATAGGGTATAATCATATGGCATACTTACCGTGAGTGAAGTTTACTTTGATCAGAGTTTCTCGCCATGCAATTGACTGATACCAGGTTCCCACCTTCCTGGCCTGTCTATATTCCGGTATTGAAACTGGCTGATTGGCTCGAGTCCTATGCTCACTCTCTGGAATTGAACGTATGGACGTCAGCAACCGTTACCTTGATTGAGAAAGGAACCGGAGACAACGGGAAACGCTGGTCCGTTCAAGTCGAACGTGAGGATGGACGAAAACGAGTTTTCAATGTAGACCATGTCGTTCTGGCACTTGGCTTAGGTGGAAGCGTGCCACGAAACCCAGACATACCAGGGCAGGTGAGCACAAGACGCACTGAGCATTGGCAGACTTTCCAGAGCCCGAACAGGATGAGTTCAAGGGACAGATCTTACACTCAAGCAAACACAAACATGCGAGAGATCATTCGGGAAAGAGGGTGGCTGTCATTGGCTCTGGTACATCTGGTGCGACACCTACAGCTGTCCTGATTTTTGCCATAGCTTATGATGACTAGCTCACGATATTTGCTCTGATTACGTGGAACACGGCATCGGTGTGTTGTATTCATTCCCGCTCAGGATCACTAACCGAATGTTCTGCTAGATGTCACGATGGTTCAACGTGGCCCCACTTATATCGTGTCAACAAAGGAGGGCATGCCCCGTTTTCTAGGTTGTATCCGTTTTTTCGATCTGAACTTGTTTATTGATACATCCTGCCAATTCAAGCAATTTATTGGCAAGGTAACTCCCCGACTGAATTTGCTGACCGTGTGATTGCTTCATACCCAAACAACATCACCAAACTTATTCATAAACGTGTCACCAAAGATGCTGCAGAGGCTGACAGGTATGTTCCCACCTGTACCTACCCATGTAAAGTGACATCTACCTATGTTTTAGAGCGCTTCTCGACGGCCTCCGTAGGGTCGGTTTCAAACTCTCCATGGGAGAGGATGACTCTGGCCTTGTATTTTTAGTATTTAGGAAGGCAGGAGGCTACTATCCGGGAAAGTTACTCCCTTCCTCCTGCTACGGATGATTGAACCTGTGCTTTATCACCACAGACGTCGGTGGTTCTCAATTGATCATTGATGGGAAAATCAAGTTGAAAAGTGACGGGTCCATCAAGAATTTTACGCCGACCGGATTGTTGTTTGAAGACGGTTCCACATTAGATGCTGATGTTGTCGTGTTCGCAACCGGGTCAGTCTTTGTCCCAATCTGTATTAATTGCAAACCTTTGACCGACGATGTGGTCGCAGCTACGCTGATGCGCGTAAAGCGTATGTTGATCTTATCAAGAACACAGAGTTGCACGACAAGATTCGGCCTCTCTGGGGCTTTGATGACGAAGGCGAGCTTAGTGGGGTGGCGCGAGAGATAGGTGAACCCGGCAAGGAGGGAAGAGCGCTCGCTGGGCTCTGGTGCATGGTGGGAGACCTAGCTTTGTCTCGGTTCTACTCAAAGCACCTTGCACTGCGTGAGTACTTCTAGCATATTCGAGGCGCATTTCATGGTCACCGGGATCGCTGACATAATCGTTTGTAGAAATCAAGGCATACCAAGAGAACGTCCCCTGTGTTCATTATGATTATTGAGGTATCAATGCGGTATAGAACTGTACGACTAAACATGTAGGCCTTTGGTTGGACTCGGCGTATTTTAGCGGGAGCATGATTGAGCGCAGAACGTCAATACAAATAACCGTGTACTTTTGCTTCGGGAAAGAGAAGTAAATGTGAACGTCACCAGAATCACTAGCTAGATTGTGGGAGCTTGGCTCCGTGGTATCTCCAAAAGGTAGATTTTCGTCTGGAAACAAATGTGTATGTTCAAAAAAGGAGATGTTTTCATGGGTATATTTTTAGTGACGTCACGATGTCACGGAGATGCGGCCAACGTTCCGAAGATTCAGACTGACAATGAAATGGATAAAGCCCGCTCACTCGCCACAGTTTCCATTCCTCTCTTTCTTCCTTCATCCGTTCCGCCATGGTCGAGCTCACCGACGATACCCGTTCAATGAGGCTAGATCTCTCCCTATCGCAAGTTCAACCTGACCTGGGTGAAGCTGATATCGCGCCAAACACTCCGAAGACACCCGCAGACGAAGGAAAAGAATTCTTTTTGAGCAAACGAGGGGAGGGTGAACATCCCATCCGTGTTTATGAACTTAGGCTCGATCCCGATGGCGGGCCCAACAAACAGCGATCGGCGAGTTGTTCAAATCATTTGCTTCGACTATCCGCTTAACTGTGATCCACAGTATATTCGTCTTCCACCTGCATACGCCCCTTATATTTTGCGTGTTTCTCTGGATGCGGGGACTCCTGCCTCGAAAAACGGTGTATTTAGAACCAACTTTCCCCTCGACGGTGGCTTGTTTGAGCGGGACAAGTTCGCGGATAGGAAGTGAGTGCGTAAAGTCGGCTAGACGTCATAATTAATAGATGCATTCAGACTACCTATTGACTTTTCCAAGCCCATCCAAGTCGATCTCCCCATATCCCATGCCGGCGCATTCGTCTTTTGGGTTGAATACGACGGCAACTTACCAGGACAACGTATTAAAGGCAGGGAAGGCTACTTTAATGTTGACCCAATCCTTCGTATCCCTGCGCGCTCGCCCATCCTCTCTCCCGATCTCAAACCACTCCTACCTTCGGGCAAAGGCGCACGAATTTTGCCAGAATACGTCAACTTGCCTCTCGATGGAATCGCAATGTTGACAGTCGTATCTAAATGGATGGGCTCTATCAAACAATGGAAGAAGCACTTTCGAGAAGCGAGTGATCGCGGTTATACAATGTTGCATTGGACTCCTCTTCAGGTGCGCGGCGCTAGCGATAGCCCGTACTCTATCAAGGATCAGAAGAACTATGACCTTCGCATTTTCGATACCTCTGTTGAACCATCGACAGCCACTTCTATCGTAGAAGACACTCTGCGGGTAGCAAAGGAGGAATATGGCCTTTTGAGTTTAACGGATGTGGTCCTTAATCATACTGCCAGCGACAGCGAATGGCTCGTCCTCCACCCGGAAGCAGGCGAGTCCTGGGTAAAACCGAGCGTTATGTTATTCTCATCCGAAACTCAGGCTTCAGCCCCTCAAATACTCCCCACCTGACTCCTGCGTTAGAACTCGATGATGCGATCCTCGAATTCTCGGGATCACTGCAAGGCAGTGGACTGCCCACGCATGTCACTTCCCAGAAGGACATAGACGTTCTCATGAGTGCTTTGGAAGAGCATTTGAAGTCAAAGGATTTATGGCAGTATTACGTCCTGGACGTGCAAGAGGAAACGGCCGCCATCCTCAGTGCGTTGTCGTCTGGTTCAGTCGTGACTTGGAATGGCGAGGATATCAATGGAAAATCTGCACAAGCGATTGCCGTCATTGTGCGATCATCTGGGTTGATCCGTGGTCTGGGTGCACTATCATCGCGATACTGTGCACATGTCAATGGTAATATAGCTGCTGGGATCATGAAAGCTGCGTTCGTGAATAATGCCGATGATCATGAAGTACTGGCGGAGGGTTGGAAGCGGGTCGTGGATGTTTTAAACGTCCCACTCTACGCTGACTGGACAGAAGATACGCAAATAGCGCTGGACATGATCAAGAACAGACTGAAGTACATCCGACTTGATTCGCATGGACCTAAACTTGGAGAAATCTCCAAAGAGTGCGTGCCCGTTATCCTTCTTGAGATGTTAGCTGACACGATCTCGACTAGTTCTCCTCTGGTTGAACCCTACTTTACGCGTTTGTTGGGGTTTGAATCCGATCCCACTATATATTCCGTTGCAAACAACGGTTGGATATGGAATGCCGATCCATTGGTCAACTTCGCTCTTCCACCGTCTAAAGCATACTTGCGCCGCGAGGTTATTGTATGGGGCGATTGCGTGAAGCTTCGCTATGGCTCTTCTCCTTCGGACAACCCCTGGTTATGGAATTTCATGACCTCCTATGTCAGCTCTCTGGCGAAATCATTCGACGGATTTCGTATCGATAACTGCCATTCCACTCCTTTGCATGTGGGAACTGCCATGCTCGATGCAGCGCGGAAAGTGAACCCAAACCTTTATGTTTGCGCAGAGCTCTTTACTGGAAGCGAGGAGATGGACCTGCTATTCGTGAGGAAGCTAGGAATCAATAGCTTGGTCAGAGAAGCTGGAAATGCATGGGATCCAAAGGAGCTCTCGAGGATCATGTATCGATATGGATTAGGGAAGCCAATGGGTATGTTCTTAACTTACCCCTGTGTTCGTGTTGACCTCATTGATTTTCGTGTGTGTTAGGATCAATGGATGAGGCATGTTCAACAAGTATCCAAGAACTGGCCCCACCATTTGGCACAGGACCCACTCGCCCGTGTATTGTCACCCCTCTTCACGGTTCTACTCCGCATGCCATCATGTATGACCTAACCCATGACAACGAATCTTATCTCGACAAATTTACCGCTGAGCACGCACTCTCTGTGGCCGGAATAGTCACATTTGGATATTGCGCTGTGGCCTCTGTTAAAGGATTCGATGATCTATACCCGAAGCTTCTAAATTTGGTTCAAGAGAAACGGTTGTACGAAGTCACGGACCTTGGTGAGGGATCTGGAATTGGCAGAGCGAAGAGGGTGTTAAACGGACTAAAGAGAGAGATGATCCTTGGGGGATACAACGAAGCTCATGTATTTCAGGATGGCGATGCAAGTACCCATTTTGGTTTCTCTTCTCTAGATATACAATACTGATGTTTTGCTTCGTGTCATAGTATATCATTATCCACAGAGTTCACCCGAGGACGCAAAAAGGGTACTTGCTCGTTGCTCATTCGGCGTTTACCGAACGTCACAAACAACGAGGCCGGGGTGGGTATTCCTGTTTTACTGTCCCGCACTTCACGAATTGACAATAGTTTATAATAGTGAACCACATCGAACTGAATCGAACACGTGCAAAGTTCATCTGTGGTTTTGCCATCGATATTCAATTACATGAACTTCCTCAGGACACGGGAACAATAAAGGGCTTGCCTAGCAAACTCGTCGACTTACCCGAGATTCCAGCCATTTATAACCCAAACTGTTGTTCTATCACCATCCCTGACTTCTTTCCCCCGGGTAGCATTGCAATTTTCGAAGTTGAAGCGGAACAGGCAGACCCCGCGCTAGACACCTTCTGCGCCGACGTTGACACCGCCGCCACCGCCTTTTCATCTCTTGATCTAGTGGACCTCAATGTCGCCCTTTACCGCGCGGATGCCGAAGAGCGAGATGCAACTGAAGGGAAGTTTGGGGTGTATGATATTCCTACTGTCGGCCGGTTGACGTTTTGCGGGTTGGAGGGGTGGATGGGACCGTTGCGGGGCATCACGACTACCAATGATCTGGGCCATCCGTTATGCGAAAACTTGAGGAAAGGAACATGGGCTCTGGATTATACTGTCGAGAGGCTATTACAGTGAGTCGAAACCGTGTGCTAAGTCTCAGACTGACCGGGAACGAACAGACAAATGGACAAACTCCCAAACCTGGCCGCTCCTGCAGAATGGTTAAGACAGAGATTCGAAAGAATCAAAAAGGGTGTTCCACCTTACCTGCGGCCCAAGTTCTTTGCTATCACCATCTATACGGCGTACAAAGCTGCTCGAGGCTCTGCCATAGAGCAGTTCTCCGATTTCGTATCCACTGGGCACGAGTTTACGCAAGATCTTGCTCTATGCGCCGTACAGATGCATGGATTGGTGCAGTCAGCATCACTAGATCCCAGCAAAGCCACACCATCACTCGCCGCTGGATTGCCCCATTTCAGTACCGGATGGGCAAGGTGCTGGGGCAGAGATGTATTCATATCACTAAGAGGACTTCTCTTGACTACAGGAAACTACGAAGCGGCCAAGAAGCATATTTTAGCGTTTGCCTCGACGCTAAAACATGGATTGATTCCAAACTTGTTGGATTCAGTGAGGAATCCACGGTGCGTGATGCTTCCATCTACGTTACTCGTGAAGAGTACGACGATCTTTATGCAGGTATAACTCACGCGATTCGCCTTGGTGGATGTTGCAAGGAATTCAAGACTACGTCAACATGGCCCCCAATGGCGTGTCTATTCTTTCCGAGGCTATTCTGCGCCGTTTCCCCGCGGACGACAGTTGGGTAGCATGGAACGATACCCGGGCGTATGCATATACCAGCACGCTCGCCGAAGTCATCCAAGAGGTTCTTCAACGACATGCATCAGGGATATCCTTTCGCGAACACAACGCGGGTCCAAATCTCGACACACAAATGAAAGATGCAGGATTTGACATCAATATCTACGTCGATTGGAAGACAGGGTTCATCTTCGGTGGGAACGAATATAATTGTGGGACATGGATGGACAAGATGGGGGAGAGCGAGAAAGCCGGGACAAAAGGTGTTCCTGGAACTCCGAGGGATGGTGCTCCGATTGAGATTGTGGGATTGATGAAGAGTACGCTGAGGTGGTTGGACGGGTTAGTGAGGGAAGGAAAGTTTCCTTTCCAAGGGGTTGTTGCTTCGAGTGAGTGATTATGCCGTTCGCGGTGTTGGTCTGGGTTTCACTGACTTGAGAAACAGTCGATAACAGGGATAAACTTGTCACGTACGGCGAGTGGAACAACCTTATTCAAGACTCATTCGAACGCCACTTTTACGTTCCTTTGGGTAATTGGTCCGATGCGGTCGGCTGCATTACTTCCGCTAACGCGTGCCACAGATCCTGCGGATGACACCCAGTACGCCGTTGATACGAAACTTATCCACCGTCGAGGGATCTACAAGGACGTTTGTGGATCTGGACGGGGACGTGAATGGTCCGATTACCAATTTAGACCCAACTTTGCGATCGCGATGACGGTCGCCCCTGAACTATTTGACGAACCACATGCCTTACACGCGCTGCAGCTTGCTGACCAGGTCCTCCGAGGTCCAATGGGGATGAAGACACTGGATCCAGACGACGTACAATACCGCCCACATTACGATAACTCGAACGACTCGGATGATAAGGCTATTGCTAAAGGGCGGAACTATCACAACGTGCGTGCATCACCATTGCGTGCTGGCGGTGTGCTGACGACAGGGAATCAGGGTCCGGAGTGGGGATGGCCGCTTGGTTACTTCCTGAGGGCATATCTCTACTTTGACAGGCGTGTTGGGCAAGGGAAGAATGTGCGTGTTTTCGACACACTGGTGTTGAATGGTACTGATTCTATTAAGGATGCCCTGCAAACGGTCCACTACCTTCATCGGGCGCTGCTTGAACCGCGCTATCACATCCAACGCGACGCTTGGGCTGGTCTTCCGGAGCTAACGAACGAGGATGGCGCGTATTGTAAGGACTCGTGTGAGACACAGGCGTGGAGTGCGAGTACGTTGCTGGACTTTCTGGCAGATGTGAGGAAATATTCATAGATATGATCGAGTAGTACATAACGGAGGGGGTGTGTATGGCGTTATTTGTTTTGTCGCTGAAGAAGATCTTGAAGATGACCAAATTGTGATTGCCGACCTCTCAAATTCATAACGATCCCCTTGTCCTCCGCTTCCCTGGAGGCGGGCAAAAAAAAACCACCAGTCCCTTTTCTATGTCTTTCTTTGGTTTCGAGACGAGCAATCTAGAACAAGACAAGAAGAAATTTTTCGAAGGCGGATCGCAAGAATCAGAGGACCTCGCAGTCTACACTTGGGGAGAAGAGAGTTACGACGGCCTCGGCGACGCCCTCCAGGAGGGCGGCGATGAGTTGAATGACGAGACTTTTGGCGGGACTAGCTCTGTTGGTCAGTCTATAATCCGCAACCTTCTCGGATCTGATAACATTACTGTGGATCCTGCCTCTCATTAACGATACCCCTCTCATTACAGGCAAAGATTTCGATTTTTCGACTCAGTCGTTTTCAGATCAACTTGGCAGTCGATATGAGCGCCGTGCAACTCCCCAAGAACCTCTGAGAGAGCGCACACCCGCCCAAGAGCATAACAACGCTGCTTCAAGGCTCTCTGAGCGGGGTAAGCGACCTGCTCTTCTCAATCGACGTTGACCAACTTGGTGCTTATTCACTCCATACTCTTTCCCTAACCTGGGCAGGCGTTTCTCCAGCGCCTGCTTTCGCACCTTTTGTGCCACAATCGCTTGAGTCGATTTGGGACGACAAGCCTCCCTTCTCAGCGCTACGAGGCACCAACGGAGCAACGCGTCCTCCGGATCACCGACCTTCGTCGACATCCCGGCATCTTACGCCGACGACGTCCGCTCTTACCCATGGCCAACAAGTACTTGCAGATCACCATCGCGCATTCGATCAGCAGCTGCATCAGCCTATCTCTCATGGCACCAATCTACTTGGGGCTCGAACCGTACAGGAGATCGAGGCCGAGATGAGGCACGTGGCTCAACAGGCACGACAACGCCAGGAACTCGAAATCAGGCAGCGGGAGCGGGAGTTGAGATTGGCAGAGGAGCAGCAGTTGTTGCAACAACAACAGCAGCAGCAGCTCCGAGACCAAGAACGTATTCGCCTCTTGCAGCTTCAGCAGCAGCAACTTATCCAGCAAGAGCAGCAGCTCCGTCTTAATCAGATCCACCATCAGCAGGTGACCCCACCCCCTCGTTCAGCGCACCATGCTCAATCTCAGACTCTGTTGCCGAGAACGCAGTCGCCCAGGTTCCATCAGCAGCATCAGCACCAGCAACAGATCTTGATGCTCCAGCAGGAACAGGAGAGGCAGCAACAAGAGCGATTGAAGGAGTTGCAGGAACGCTTGAAAATGGAGGAGCTCGAGAGACAACTTCGTGCTCAGCAACTTTCTCAGCTCCAGCAGCAGCCGTCGCTCCAGGCTCGCCGACAAGCGAGCTACGTTGACTTGCAGGCGTTGCAGCAACGTCGCACGCACTCTCCTTCCGCCGCTTCCTTTGCTACGGGGTTGAGTGCAGGCGGGGAGCTGCCGCCGGTTAACCAGCATAACGCGCAATTCTTGCCGCAAAACATCCAGCTTCAACAAAGGCTTTTGTCAGAGATGGCTCAGGCAGAATTTATGCGAGATATGCAAGGTATTAGTCAGGCGGAGCAAGAGGCTCTTAGAGCAGAGGCTATGCGCAAGATCATGGAGACTGAGCGGATGGAAGAAAAGCGACGGAGGAAAGCTTCCAAGATCGCTCACATGGTAAGTCATGTCACTTATCGTTGCACCAGAGCAGGATAACAGATCACTGTTCATAGTCACGCTATAACGACCTTATGACGCAATCCGATAAGGACTTCATAACTCGCATTCAAGTATCGCAACTCGTCACTCAAGATCCTTACGCAGAAGACTTTTATGCACAAGTTTATGGTGCTATTGTCCGTTCTCGCATGGGTCTCCAACCCGGCGTGGATTCAGAGCGTGTATTGAAATTCGGAAGCGGGGGTGGTGTGGGACTGGGTATGCCGGGACAGAAGTCAGGTGGAAGGAGACCGAGTGCCATGCAAAAGATGGAGGCACAAGTGGAGAGGATCGTTAGTAACGCTAGAATGAGGGAAAAAGAAAAGGGACTCCATTGTGAGTTTTCCTTGGGCAACTCGAGAACAAACGCTGACTCGCATATGATTAGCACTCCACAGTCTTCAAGGTGCTTTGGGTAAAACGTCTGGACGAAGCTATAAGGCTGCTCCCCGTCAACTTTTACAAGTGGACTCTGCTAATGCCACCGCCACACTATCGGGTGCGCATCCACACATCTCGAAAGAGGATGGGCAGACGCATAGTCTCAGTAAAGGTAGCGACGGCGCGGTACGCGAAGCTGCGAAATTGGGGCGGGAGGCATTGGGTGAGGTAGCAGGCGTGAGTTGACCTCTCGTCTTACCCTATCTTCATGGCTTACCCTCTTCAATAGCAGGACGGTGTGGTTAGAAAAGATCCTCTCACCCAACGTCAGGTCCTTGTGGGCCTTGAGTCGCTGTATGATCTTGTACTCGGCATCGAGCAATTGAGGCGGAACCAACCTCCTGAAGAGGACGAGGAAGCTGTCGCTACCTGGTGTGTGCTAACTTGTTTTACGGCGCTTATGTTGGTCGTTGATGCTTGATACGTACACAGGCAGATAGAATACGAAAGCCTCGTCGAGGAAATGTGGGTTGGTTTGCAAGTCATGGTACCCCTTGAGACCAGGTCAGTCTCTGCTCTAGAGCTACAATGGTATGCGGACCACACTAATGTCTGGGATGTCAGTGATCCTCATCCATTCATCTCACTCCTCACTCCGGCAAAAGGCAAAAGAATCTTGCCGAGGCTCAGTCGTCACATCCAACCATCTCGCATGCTTACTCTGCTAACCCTCCTTGTCGCATGCTTTTCTCAGCTGGACGTCGTCAAATATGCTCACCTACTCGATCTGCCCGAAGATTCCCACCTCCATACACAAAGCAGATCACCTTCTTCCAATAGTGATACAAACCCGCCCGATAGAGACGAGCTAGAGAGACAAACCCAAGCCTTTCTGGGAAGCGTGTTACAGAGCATCCTACCGGTCGTAGCAAGGGCTGAACTAAGGCTGATTGCCGGCCTGTTGGGATTACTCTTGGACAGGAGCGACGCGGTGATGATTGCTCAGACTAGGGTACGTGACGTTGCCTTTACAGGACCACGGTGGCTAAGAGAATTGCAGCCTGGCATTGCAATACTAACACTCTTCATGAGTCGGGTAGAAATTATCAAGCAGGATATGAACGGTATTCCCGAAACAGAGATTCCTACGGCCGAGGACGCTGAGCAATGGTACGAACACGACCCTCATGTCATAAACGAGTGGTCTGATACCGTTTACCAGGCAACTCATGTTTGATCATCTGTTCCAACTGCTCGCGCCTCATTTCCTTTTGCTCTTCCCTTCTACACGGCGTGCCCTCCAACTCGCCGCCACGCCTACCCAACACAATATCCACGGCCGTGTGCCTCCACAGCTTCCTGGCACAGAGATGCTGGACCAACCCGTCTGGCAATTTCTCGCCGCGCTGGCGCTCCACGCTTCGACGGAGCAGCAGTCCACGCTGGTCGCTGGTCTGCGCGAAAAGGTACTCGAGAACGTGGCGAGCGCGCAAAAGGGGTGGGGGATGAACGAGGAAGATAGAGCAGCCAAGCTTGCGAACGTGAATTTGTTTTTGCACGCGCTGGGCTTAGACAGTTCGCAGATTACGATCTAAATCGAGGTTGATGCGCTAGTTTGGACCGCTCCCCGTCCCTCCCCCTCTTTCTTTCTTTCTTTTTTTTTTCGTAACACATACATATATTTTTAGGCCTTGGTCTGTTTTCAGTACCGTTTTCGTCATCGTGAACGTTAAAAGTATCTTGTCCTCCAGGAATCGTATGAATTAAATGGCTTGGTTTTGCTGGTCTGGATGCAGATCAAACTTCTCGCAGTAGCGCCAGAACAGAATGATGTATTAAACAAGCTAGAGAGAGGCATGGCACAAAAGGTCTCGTATGGTCGAGGGAAGCGATCCAACATTTACACAATAGCTCATCTCAGCCCTCCGGTTGTCGCCCCGTTTTTGAATCGCTTCCATCGAGGACACCTCCCCCATGAGGTCCAGGACAGGAAGTCGCTCCCAGTCCGGCAGTGTCCCCCCAGGGAGGTCCAACAATCGCACATGTCCTTGCATCGCTGCGTCCCCCGCCAACGCACCAGCGAGAGGCATCAACGGTAGCGAAAACAAGTGTTTCTTCTTCTCATACACCTCCCCCGGTTCGTCCTTGACGTGCGACCCCACCTCGAGATGGTTAGTCGATAGCGATACAAAGGCGTCATAGTTGGGATAGAGCATGACGTAGCCGCGGAGATAAACGAGCTCGATAAAGTACTTCTTCCAGGATTTGGTCCACCTGTTGGAGCGCACTCCGGGGACGATCGTGCTGGTGGCGGGAAGCGCGTGTTGAGAAAGGCGTAGGGAGAGGTAGTCGTGAAACTCGCGCCAGGGCGAGGGAAAGTAGAGCGCGCCCCAGCTGCATGGAATTTGAGAGAGGTACGGTGTGGAAGGGTCCGTAAGCGAGATCGTTCGGAAGAGTGCGCGCGCGTCAAAGGGTTGGCGACCAGTAGGACGAAGTTCGATCATTTTCTGCTGGTAAAGGCTGATCCCAAAGATCTTCGAGGAAAGGGGGCTGGAATTACCATATCTATTTGGGACTGTCAGGGGGCACGATCAGCTGGATGGATGCGAACAGACTTGTAACGCAAAATGGCCATTTTGGCCCATGCATAAGACAGAGGCGACAATTCAATGTCATCCTCGAGTAACAAACCATAGGAATCGTTGTCGTGAGGGTACCATGACTCGACGACGGCTGGGAGCAAGCCTCCGTGGATAACTCGGTGGTGGAGAAACTTGTCGCCATGAAGCCATTGAAAAGATTGCACAACTTGCATCGTCTCCGGGTCAGATGTTTGGTCCATGTTGATACGTATGTTAACCTTGTCCCCGTAAAATAACGTGCGTTGGATCGATTCCAGCAGACGCTGGAGTGAATGTGGCCGATTATTTGTGATTACACTGAAAGTAATTTCGGGAACATTCCAATCTGTATTTCGCAAGTAGTAAAAAAATAGACTATGGGAAAGGAAGCACGAACGGCGCAGTTCATGGAGGGTCAAGGTACCGATCCATTCAGTATACGGTAACTCGGCGCGAGGAAGCCTCATCAGGGTGGTATTGAGAAAGGGGGGTTCCTCCAGAATCAGTGAGAAGGTTGACGAAACAAGATCCTGGTGATCCAGACCAATCATGACGTCGGGTACGGATCCAAGCGAGTTGAGCCAGTCGGATAAACTTGGTATCTCCTTCGAGCGGCGATAATAGGGTATAGCGCACTTTCCTCCATTGACCACGCCGGAAGTTTCAGCTTCGTTCGTCGTAGCGTACAGATAGGCCAATACAGTATATCCTTGGTGAGAAAGGTGACACGCCGCTGGGATGAAGTTTCTGAGGTCTTCTTTACGAGGGAATGCTAAAACAAATAATCCTTTGGGGGATATGGGCAAGGAACCAAAATCCGCAAGATGGTGAAAGTCCAGATCATCGACAAGTTCCTTGTTGGGGAACGTAATATCGAATTCCGTCCTGGTATTACAAGTCGTTGTGCCTAGAATATCTCTATCGATGACGATGCCGCCCAAGGCGCCGAGTACTGATTTTGCAATATAACTGCCTAGTGCAGGCCAGACCAAGGAAGGAGGGGAGCCGCGCGGTGCTCCGGCCAGGAGGCTGGAGGGAGCAACAAATGGAGGAACAAGGAATGCTGCTGGTTGCACGCGATCGGAGGGCGAGATCTCATGCCAATTGCGAGGTGATCCTACGAACCCGCGAGGTCCAACAGGCAAATGCACCGCACGTGGATGCACCAGATATGCTTTGTCGCACTCGGATACTTTCACGAGGCCGTGTTCATCGAGGATAAGGGCCCACTGTGTCCTTACTTGAGTGATGACCTCGAGAGAGGCTTGATGGTGATGCATGAGACCGGACCATGGATATAGGGACACCTTTGGATGTCCCAGCGGGGCGTTCGATAGAACAATGCGGAGTTTGCGGTGGATGTCGGCTGCAAGTGGATAGGGATAAACAATGGCGACTTCGTATAGGATGTTTGTGGAGACGAGAAAAGGAGCCAACAGCTCGTCCAAGCTATCGAGTGTCGTCTGAACGACCGGTAGTACGACGGTGAGCGAATGCTCCTCTATAAATGGGGTCTGTGCGAGTCCCAAAGGATCAGTGGAGGAGGTTGAGCGAGTGGTGAGCCAGAGCGAGTAGAGCAGAGCGACGAGGATGTAATAGAGCCAGCGGGACATTATGTTGGTTGATTTCCAAACTCAGATGCGTTCGCTTTCTGTTTCTCTCCGTGATGACCTCCACGCCCGACGCAGCGCTCAAGGCAGAAATTGCCCGCCTTACAGGTAAATTCGACCTTGGATTCATTACAGAACGTCGCTCACGAGCGCTCAGGTGCCATCAACCAGCACAAGATCTCCCAACAACGAGTTCGCCCCTTCTCAAAGCCAACGCAAGTCCCATCTGCGACCCGTGATGTTGTCATCGACGGTATCACTTTCGAATCTTCTTCTCGCTCTCTCGTTCGCAAGGGTCGTGAGTCCCCTTCAAACGCTTGCAACCAAGCCGGATTACAATCAATTCTTCCAGTTTCCAAACCCCTGTCAGCATCCGGCAGGGCCCCACCCAAGCCGATACCCCAGGCCGTCGACTTTTCAAGGACAACACATGGACACCGCCTTCCTGTCCACCGGGCTTACAAACCAAAGTCATCTTCCCGTACCCAACAACATCGACCAAGGAACCACAATATGACGCTCGGTAACACTCGTCGGCCAACACAGTCGGTCCACCGCTTCAATTCCTATCCCAAGTCTGATTGTCTATAGGGGCCGCCAACCCAACAAGCGCATGAAATACCTCAACAAACCGTGCCCCCGCTTCACTACAACAGGTGCGTCTCGAGTTACATCCTATCAATATTCCATCCTCAATGCAGACAATCCCATCGTCATGCCACGGCTGCCCAGGTGCCTGCAGCCGTGGTCTTACTTGTATGTACCAGCACGACCCCAACAAGATTGCGATCTGCTGGAGCTTTTTGCATGGCAACTGTTCCAACACCGCCGAGTCATGTAATCTTTCTCATGACCCCATCCCGGAACGTACTCCCCTCTGTGTTCATTTTGCGAACAACGGGCGCTGTACTCGGGATAATTGTCCATTCCCTCACGTGCGTGTGGGCCAGCGACATGGCGTTTGTCGCGACTTTGCAGTACTCGGCTATTGTTCCAAAGGTCTCGACTGTCAGATGCAACATGTCCGCGAGTGCCCCGACTTTGCGGAAAAGGGCGCTTGTTCGACCAAGGGGTGCAAGCTTCCGCACGTCATCCGTGCAAATCGCCGCCGCAAAGTACCAACTGCAACGAGGATGATCAAGTCTAGTTCACCCTCTCTGGCCTTGGAGGACGCGGCTGCTTCCACGGCCGCCTTTGGTTCCGGCGATATCTCTAACAATCCTTTGGATTCACAGCAGACGTCAGTCCGAGATGCTCAGCTTGGCGATGAGTACATATCTCTCATGTTCAATGAGAGCGAAGAGAGTGATGACGACAGTGACGATAACGCCACTGATACGGATGACGGGGATACTGGCGATGAGGAAGAGGGCAATGACCCCACTTCAGAAGATGGACCAGACATTGGCCTCTGACATGGATTCGTAGCGTTACATTTTGTGATATTTGTGTATTCGCCTTGAATAAATGTAATTTTGTCCTGGATCCGTAAAGTGTGAAACAGACTGGAAATCAAACGACACTAAAATATGGCCTTTCAATCGACATGCATTTATTTCTTCATGAGGCATGGTCGTTTAGGTGAAGATATGTAAAACATGATGAAAACATGCAAAGCTGAGAACTGATGTATTTTATGCCTCTGTCAGCTCGCGTAGACGACGAACCGTGCTGCATCGGATTTAGAGCAGGAATGGTGCAGCGTGCATCAGGATATTGCTCACCTCCGTACTGTAGCGGCCGCAGTTGTTGCGACAGTCCAAGCACCACCAGCGATCGTCTTTTTGCATGAACGGCAATGCCAGATGCCGACGGCAGTGCGCTTAACGGAGTCCTGTTCAACAAATTTATCATCAGATACGTTTGTGAGCGAGAAAAGGCGGCGCTTGCCTTTCCACAAAACGTGCAAGTATAACGAGCATGTTGTGTTATTTCCATCTGTACAAGCAAGATCAACCATGTCGCTGACGCATACTCGCTCACAGAGCCACACCTTTTTCACCTGCTTTCGCAGGGAGGCACCGTAACGCTACACGATTCGGAAACGTTAGTTTAGCAAAGGTGTTGGCAGAGTGGAATGTACGTACGGTACCGTATTTTCCAGTCACGCCGACTTTACGAGTACGTTTGGTCTATGAAAATACGTGAGGGAGGTTTCCTTCTGGAATCATGAAGAACTTGCCATGTTGAAGAGCGGTAGTGTCTTGAGGAGTCGAGTGTTGCGTGCACCAATATCGGGGAGGGTATCCTGGGCGTCGTCGGAAATCTCCGGTGGACTGTACAGTTCAGCCACGATACTGTCTTTGTCAGCAGTGTGACTTGCTCCAAACTCGCGTCTCCAGAGATGTTCATGGGTGTCGCGGTCGTCCTTTTGCTCGCCGTCGCCGCGCTCGCTCTTGGAATCGAGGACCAAACAAGACCACGCGTAGAGAGCTCAGCGACTCCGGAATCACGCCGAATATTGATCTCGAACGGCAACGCGACTACGAGCGCACCGCACATCGCCCCTCGATCCAACCATACCCCGGTCGTCGATTCATTGGTACCGACCTCTAACCCAGTCATGCCAGCCGACCATAAGCAGCTGACCACCGCCATCGTCGTCTTCGTCCTCGCTTTTGTGGGCCTGTGCACCGTCGCTACGGTCTGATGCTCTTTTTCCCTATCTGTACCCTCTCTGAGCCACCTTGCATCTTGACTAGTCGACTTTCTTCCTGGTTCGGTGCTTAATGCGTCGGGCCGCTGTCAAGCGTCGTCGTCAAGCATCGTGGATCCTCAGGACGGGTCAATGGAACATGGAATCGAAGCGGTCCGATTCGCACGAAACACGAACCGGTTGTTCCGACACTTCCTCCGCTTTCTCGGCATACCCATACCCGCTGTCGGAGCATTTCTGAAGAACGGACGGTCCATCCAACAAATCAACCTCGATCGGTCAACTCAGCTTTATTTCTTTGGGCGGATGGCTCTTTTAATCTCTCGCATGTTTCGTCTCGAGGCCATTCACTCGGCACTCATCCTTGTATACTGTATGTTTCATTCCTCCCCTCGAGCCGTGTAATTCCTTATCTTGTATCCAATTGATTCGATGAGTGACATTCCCCAACGATGTCAACAACGGTTAGACAGCCCTCGTCTTGTTACTTTCTGAACTCGCAGGTGAAACTGAGATGCACATTGACCAGTTCACAAGCTTATATGCATGTTAATTGACCCGCGAAGTTAAGGATCAGTGTTTAGGTGCAACCGTGGGCCCAAGATAAATGATGGAGACGATGACAGTCCTAGTCAAGGCCAAGTTCTAACATGATCATCCCATTAACCTTTCCAACCCCAAGTTTAGAACATTAGACTGTTCGTACATGCGGACTATGTAGACAGATGACACTAGGCGCAATATTTCATTTCTTCATTGAAAAAATATGAAGAAAATAATCATAAAAGGCATGATTTTATCAAACTGATTGCGGTTGGAAAAATATAATATAATTTAGAAAATGACCCGAAGTGTAGTTTGACTAATACTTAATGAGGAAGGTGAAAAGCGAAAAAACGGAAAATAAGATAAAATTTTGAAACATGAAACATGAAAAAGGTGAAACGAAAGCATCCGATTCGAGGTCACAGACGGATGCAAAAAAAAACGATTGTCCGGGCTGCCAGGTCCGTGTGAGATATGGAATCTCCTCTATGAAGCAACATCATAACCGTCTCGGAGTCGGGGACATGATCGACTCTCGCTTCCACTACTACGTGCAGTGAGTGCCTTCATGTACTATCACAACCTGGCCAGTCTTCACAAACGGTCATAGACGGGTAAACACAGGGGCTCCGACGCCGTTGGCTGCTATACATAACGCCCTTATCTTAGTCTCACCGAGTCGCTCTCACGACGGTTTGATACCAGCACAGTCTGAACCCGAAATGGATTAGTCACGGTTTGTCCTTATTGCTTCAAAATCCAAGCCTGACTCAACGCTGGCACTTTGTATCTCCGTCTCGTCCACCATGAGATCCATTCTACTATTGCTCCCCGTTGTCGGGGGTTCCCTCGCTGCTACTATCCCGGCTTCCTATGACTCTGGGAATGCTCCGCAAGTCGTCCTCAACGGTCAGACCTTTGATACGAGTACCAGCATGACGGAGGGATTCAGTCTCGACCTCAACGAGCAACGATGGGTACAAATGGAAGGCAAAGACCCCGTGCTCATGACAGAGCTCCAGAAGGTATGAATCTAATGACTTGTTACAACACTGCAACGAACTCAACCCGGTTACCGAAACAGATCGAGGCGAAGGCAAAGGGAATCAAGTTCTTTGACGTGTAGGTACCCCTCATTCGACACTCTGAGCATTGCGTGACGACGGTGTATACCAGCACAAACACGCCTGACCTCGAAGCTTTCTCCCTCTTGAGGCCACAGAGCACTGGTGCGTGTTTGACAAGATTTGTTGGAGGCCCCGTTCAATGTTGTGCAGTCTCTTACACACCACCGAGGTTGCATGAGCAAGTGACCGCAGTCATCAAGACTCTGTCAACTGCGGGGCCGAAGGCAAACCTCCAGAAGTTTTCGAGCTTCCGGACACGATGTATTTATCACTTCAATTCTAACCGTTCTCTTCGGTGCTCATTATTCATCTTTGGTAGATTATCGCAGCGAGGTCCGTCATACCGTAGCATTGCGTGACACTTGAGCTAACGGAGTGGCGCGTAGACCGGAAGACAAAGTCAGCTGTGGTTATTGTCGAAAGTGAACGATGTACGATTCTTGTTATTGCACTGCTGTGCCGTTGATCGAACCATTGCAGGTTACGAATGAGTATGCGTCACCTTCGCTGCGTTCTCAGATTACCATCGAGGAATTTGAACATCAGTGGGGCCAGAACAGCATCGTAAGGAACGTCCTCTGCTGTTAGGTTGTCGTTGATTTTTTGTTGCTAGGTTGCTAGAATCAATGGTTCATCTACAATAGATGACAGGATCGTAATTATTGGAGCTCACCAAGATAGGTAGGTGTTTTGTTTACGTGGTATAATATCACCTTTATCCTCAAAATAAAAAGCACCAATCTCTGGCCTTTCTTGCCCGCTCCAGGTTAGTGTCATTTAAGCATCAGTGAAAATTGCTGACAGTGTTGATCAGGCGCTGACGACGATGGCTCTGGCACGGTCACCATCCTTGAGTCGTATCGTTCACTCTTGGCATCCGGTTTCATTCCAGAGAGACCAATCGAGTTTCATTGGTATTCCGCAGAGGTGAGTGTCTCGGTAGAAGGCACTAATCTGTGGCTCATTTGATATATAGGAGGGCGGGTTGCTCGGATCACAGGCAGTTGCTCAGGCTTATGCAGCCAAGGGTCTAGAGGTTTATGCTATGAGCCAGGTATGTTCGGAATCTCTGTATAAAGCTTTCCTCATTGTTGTTAGTTTGACATGACTGCTTGGGTCAAACGGGGCACCAAGGAGCAAGTTGGTGTCATTGTAGACTACGTAGATGATGGGTGAGTTTCTTTCACTGTCGTTATCAATGAAAGCTAATGTATTTCTAGCTTGACCAACTATAACAAACAACTTGTCGATGCTTACTTGTCTATACCCTATGTCGAGACCAAGTGTGGTTATGCATGCTCAGACCAGTATGCATCTTTTTCCATCCCACACTTACTGTGCTAATTCACACACTACAGTGCGTCTTGGAGCAAGGCCGGATATCCATCCATTTTCTCCATTGGTAATGTCCTTCCGACCTGAACGAACTTCTCACTCATCGTACTACAGAGTCGGCCTTTGAGAATGCCAACCACAATAATATCCATTCGAGCAACGAGTAAGTTCTCCCATGTTGTCACGAACATGTACTCATTCTTTCCAGTCGCATTGATATCTCGAATGAATTTTCCTTCGATCATATGTTGGAGTTCTCGAAGTTGGCTGTGGCCTTTGCCATCGAACTTGGCACAGTTTAATATCTGAGACTCGTGCTTGACAGTCGTAGCCATAAGATTTATCTGTGGTAATTATCGAGAATGAACAATGTTACCAAAGTTTTGCGGAAATTTGAAGTGGAAGCCCATGTCGAACATTGAATGTTCTCGATGATCCCGGCTATGATTACCTTGCTTGACACAAGCTTTCTTTCCCCATAACCGTGAGAACCAACTCACCTTCCTTTTTTGGAAGTGTGTTGGACAACGGTTGAGCATGGTTTGCAGACGGCACTTCCCGGCAAGTTCCATACCATCATGATGTCACATAGTCCCTTGATACTGTAGCATCCTAATTCTGATTTCTATTCCAGGAGGACACAATACGCAAACACCCGGTACCATAGTAACACCACAAAAACCGACAATGTGAATAAATTACAGTGATTAACAATAACGATGGGAATTTCTGTCAAATCATGCAAAGATGTGAATGTCATCGAGAAGAAACCGTGCATTAGAACAAAAAGCAAGTCCGAGTTTGCATGTGTGGGCCCGCCAAACGAAAAAAAAAAAAAAAAAAAAAAAAAAGTCAACGTCAACGTCAACGTCAACAGCATACACGGCGCTCGCATTTCACGATGCAAGGACGAGCGACTGAGATCAGTTATTGGAATCACGAGGTGGATGGTGCCGGCGACGGTTCCGCAGTGGCGGTTGAAACGAATGCCTGCCATGCTTCCACGGTCGCGGTCGGGAAGAAATAGGTGGACGCGGTGGTAGCGGAACCATAGTAAATCCCTGCCTGACCGGTGAAAATTTCGTTGCCCAGGGAGGACACTTCTCCGCCGACGACGGCGACAGACCCGGAATCGGTGGTGGTGACGAGACCCGTTTGGTTGTCGCCAAAGATGAACTCGCGAACGAGCGTGAAAGCCTACGAAGTGGCATATCAGTTGGTGCAAGACATGTCAGAGAGAAGTGTTGCTGACAGAGACGGGGTTGGTGTAGCCGAGAAGATGCCCTGCGTGCACGGCGAGTGCGTACGTCCACCCGCGTTCCTGATGGATAACACCCGCCAATACGCCGGCGTCGTTGTACCACGGCGTCTCCGGCTTGCGACTGAAGCCTTGGATACCACCAAACGTTGTGTTCTGTAAAATGGAATGAGTGACATGATCACCCAGGGTTATCGTTGAAATCGCACTTGGATTGTCACTATGGCTCACGTTAGCTACATTCTGATGAAAACGATAAGTGAGCTACCTTGAGAACCGAAATGGGGAATCAAAGAGTCGTCGTTTCCTGAATAGATAATTATTTTCACGTCATGCGCCGTTGCGTTGGTAGCAAGATCAGTTAAGAACGCCATTGGTCTAGCCTTTCTTGAGTATACACAATGGATTGTGCAGTAGGGGACTTACTCGATACCTGGAAGGTGTCATGTGAGTAATCACCCATCAAACTCGAGAGAAATAAAACGTACTTGGGTCGCCGTTGGAATAATCTACCAACAGGTTGATCAATATACAGTCGCATAGAATACAGAGTCGCACGCTTACTATTGCCAAATGGATAGTTGATGCTTTCAGTCCAGTTTGAGCTTGTAGGAGCATGGATCGCAGCACGAGTTCGTGGATCTAGGTGAAGGGTCATCAATACGGACCTTTTCCATGTATCTCTGAGAACAAACCGTTGAGGAAGACAGAGGCATCCATGGGTGCTTCGGGGTTCAAAGCATCAGGGACATTGTAATAATCAAACGTGCCGCCTGAGCTCTGACTTAAAGCTGTAACACGAGTCTGCGGTCAGAAAATGATCAAGCACGTTGCGAAAATGTCATACACCAAGGGAACGTGAAGTTGACGGCATAGTCGATCATCTCGTCGTACAGATCGCAACCATACCAAAGGTCAACAGTTCCATTAGCACGACCGGCGAGGTCACGCTTCCATGTCTCGCGTGCACGGATCCTCTCGCGTTTTGAAAGGGAAACACTTCGCTTGGTGAGCTTGGCAGCGAACCGATCCTCAGCTTCTCGCATGAACTCTTGCTTTGTCAACTTTGATTTGTACTTTCCCCAATTTGCGGTAGAGGACAAGGGGTTACCGCCAGGGATGAATCCCAAGGTTGGGAAGTGCTCAGGTTGAGGATATTGGAGGGTGAGTTCGTAACCACAGAGAGAAGCCCTAATAAACAAATCGGTATCTGCACACCATGATGGATGTTTTTACGCACTGTCCGCGAAAGTATTCCAGGACCTCGGTGTCGTATCCGATGATTTGGGGATAGGTTTCTAAGACGCTGACCACAGGTAAAAGTTGGAATGTTTCTCCGGATGCTATTGACCCATCGCCTATGGCAATTCTGGCAAGGTTGACAGGAGGGTTATCCATTTCAAAGTAGGCTTTGGTGATGTAAGGCTGAACGGATGTTACGCGCACAAACCTTGTCAAGGAGGGGTAGTGCTTACTATGTACATTCCGGCGTAACTCTCGCCGCTGATGTGTAAGGGACGAGTTGCGAGGTCAGGGAACACCTTGACGAGGTTCTCCAAGAAGCCCATCTGGGTGATGCGTGAATAATTCACTACGGAAAGAGAGATGCCGAAACTGACGAAATCAGCGGCCATTTGGTTCTCGTCGTATACTTAGCACAACATCAATGCCGACTCGGGCCTTGGTATGTTTACGGTACTTACTATAACCGTTTGAGTCAGCCGTACTAAACCCGGTCCCACTAAGAGTGAACACGCGTTAGGTGAGCCCAAGCGAAGACGAGAAGAGTGACGCACACTGGCTGGTCGATCCAGACGTAATCAGCAACCTTGGTCCAAGCATATTGGTTTTCAAACAGTGAATAGTCATTTGAGATGTGAATGGGGCCATTCTGCGTGGAACGTGAATTCAGCGACTTGCTTGAGCAAACGAGACGACGGACCTCAAAGAAGAGCCCGACAAGGCTAGAAGAGCCAGGACTATGGACGGATGATGGGTGAGCCAAAATAGAGTTGAACAAGTCGACAGACTTGCCCTCCGTTCAACCAGATACCCCATGGTTCGTCCGAACAAGGATCCGTGAACGAGCCGTTGGATGACTCGAATGCCCAAAAAAAGAGCGTATCGTTGGGATGACCCTCTCTCTGGACAGGAATGTTTCCTGCCCAATTGCGAGCTAGGGGCCATGTCACGTTGGGAAGACTGTCTGTCACTTGGAAGTCTGCGGGCATGGCGAGGTCAATTTTGGGAGGCGTTGGAGAAAGGACGTGGACGTACAGGCCTGCCACTCCGGACTGTAGTCACCTTGGGGCATGCCGGGGTAAACCTGCGGCCAGCTGCTAGGTGGAGGACCAGACTGGGCATTAACCAGCAAAAGGGTAGCGAAGAATGCCGCGCACGACGTCAAGTCCATGGCTAGGCCGGGAATAAGTTAGCAAGGCATTGCCGAGGGTTGGGTGGGCTTTATAGGCTCAGGATGTGATACTAATATTATGCGCATCACACGTTATTGTGTGGGCGTCGGTGCATGTGGAAACGTCAACGTTTCAACAGGCGACCACACCACGCCTTCCGAATTGATGCAGATGACGGGGACTTTAGAAAGGATCAGCCCATGGAAACATTCGGGTAGAGGCCGTGACTCATCTCGTCTCGCCATAATCACCGCAACTATCATAGTACTGATCACCATCGACAACTTCCTTCCATGTCATCCATCTCCGACTCTAAAGGTTATGTAGAAGCACTCGCTCAGAACGCCAAGATTGCCTTCCAGGCTTCTCAATTGCTTCCCTCCAGCGTTCGCGAAACAGCTCTAGAAATCATCGCGGACGAACTCGAAAAGAACAGAGATTCCATCCTCGGCGCCAATCGAGAAGATATCCGGGATGCCCAGCGAGAAGTAGACGCCGGCCGCATGTCAAGACCCATGCTGAGCCGTCTGGATCTCGACAAGGCCGGGAAATGGGACCAAATGGTCAAAGGCGTCACTGACGTCGCCAATCTTCCCGATCCCACCGGCATCGTCTCCTATGCTTCCAAACTCGACGACAATTTGGAGCTGTATCGGGTTTCATGTCCCATCGGCGTCCTTTTGGTCATATTTGAAGCTCGTCCAGAAGTCGTCGTCAATATAGCGGCCTTGGCAATCAAGTCTGGTGAGTATCTCCAATGCTTCCGTAGTGTATACTTTTCAACGCGCTCAACAGGAAATGCCGCCATTCTCAAGGGGGGTAAAGAGTCCAACAGGACGACAGCTGAACTCGCCAAGGCTATCTCAGAAGGCTTGAAACAATCCTCACTACCTCCAACCTACATCCAGACAGTCCAAACCAGAGCAGAAGTCTCTGCATTACTCGCCCTTGATCAGTTCATCGATCTCGTTATCCCAAGAGGCAGTAATGAATTGGTCAGAAACATTCAGAATCACACGAGAATCCCGGTTATGGGACACGCAGATGGCCTCTGCCATGTTTATCTCCACCAGGACGCTGACCCGGAGAAGGCAGTCCGCGTCATCGTGGACTCCAAGGTCACTGTGCCTAAACATCATGTGATAAGATATTAATACAACGACCATACAGACCGATTACCCTTCCGCGTGCAATGCAGCGGAGACTCTACTGGTCCACAGGAGCTTGTTGTACTCCCTTTGGATAGAGGTCGCGCGCGCCCTCTTGAATGCTGGCGTACAGCTCATCTGTGATGAGGAAACCATTTCCGCAATTCCTCAGTCCGTTGTTAGCACGAACCGGAACAACATCGTCGATTCCAGTGAACAGTCCTATCTCACGGAGCACCTCGACTTGAAACTCTCCGTCAAAACGGTCGATTCACTCGACGCTGCAATCCATCATATCAACATCCACTCCTCACACCACACCGACGCCATCATCACCGAATCGGAGGCAGACGCATCCAAATTCTGTCGTGGCGTTGATTCGGCCGGAACGTTCATCAACGCGAGCACGCGTTTCTC